>AZGY01000004.1:1096520-1160293 GCA_001636675.1 Moelleriella libera RCEF 2490 | reverse complement strand
GGCACGGGCAGCGGCACGAGGCCCGGGAGGGAGCTCGACGTGGGCGACTTGGCCAGCTGCCGCTTGGCGACGGGCGACGAGGGCAGGCTGGTGCTGGTGCTGCTGGTGCTGGTGCTGTGGTGGTGACGCTGCGTGAGGTAGCGGTCGCCGGGGAGGTCGATGCGCTCGACGGGGCGGCAGAGCTGCTGGAAGATGCCCTCGGGGTCGTTGGGCGCGCGCAGCGTCTCGAGGCCCGGGAAGCCGCCGGCGCGGATGCTCTGCGCGAGGATGCGGTCGGCCGCGTTGGCGCTGTCCGGGTGGCTCGTGATGTCCCAGTGCAGCCGCCTCAGGCTGCTCGACGCGAGGTACGGCATCAGAGGTACGGCATCATCCACAAGACGAAGTCGTCCGACGCCGGCATCAGCGGCGGGAACGACTGCACCAGCGACACGTCGCCGAGGGCGCCGAGGTTGGAGAGGATGCGCGCGAGCGCCGGCAGCGACGTGAGCGGCACGTGGCGCAGCACCAGTCGCCGGAGCGGCTGGCTGCTGGGCAGCGTCGCAAACGCCGAGAGCCCGTTGGACGAGATGCCGCCGAGGTTGGACAGCGTCAGGCTCTGCAGCGGCGGCAGCGAGAGCAGGTTCGTGTCGTTGAAGGCCGCGGCCGGCAGGTTGTGCAGGTGCAGGTGCTGCAGCGACGGGAGCATCGTCAGCGTGCGCGCGAGCAGCGTCGGCGGCGCGAGCGTAGCCTCGCCACGGCACTGCACCGACAGGCTGATCAGCCTGCTCCAGTCCCGGTGCAGGTCCAGAAAGGCCGATTCCTCGTGGGCCTGCAGCGTGCCGTGGTCCGACACGATGCACTCCTTGGACGAGCTGGCGCTGCTGCTGCTGCTGTTGCCGCCGCCGCCGCCGCCGCCGGACAGCGGGCCGCTCGGGTCAATCAGCCAGTCCATGTCCTTCAGGTTGGTCCTCGTCGACAGCGCATGGAACAGGCGTCGGAAGGAGTGGTCGTAGGCCAGGTCCGGCCCCGAGAGGCGCTCCAGGTTCGGACACGCCATGACGAGGGCCGCCACGTTGTTCTCGTACTGCTCGAGCGCTGCCGCCGCGCCCTTGCCGTGAAAAGGGCCCTCGGCAGCCGGCACGCGGAGAGAGCGCACCAGGGTCGCAATCTCGTCGTTTGCTCGGAGCGTCCGGCGCAGGAGCATCATGCGGCTGCCCTGGGCCATCTTGAACTTCTTCTTGTGCGTCGCGGAGTCGGGCCCTATGAGCTGGATGTCGTGGTATCTGCGCGCGCGGTCATTAGTCAACCTTGCTTCAGATGGGAGGAGCTGGACGTGAATGCCTCCGGCGGCCCGGCTTCGCTGCGCTCGAAAACATCCAGACGCCGGCGAGCGAATGCGATGCCTCCGGCGGCCCTACCGGGGGTCGCCTGCGGCGGGCTGGCCTCGCTGCGCTCGAAGCTCGTTCTTGGGAATAGCCCTCACTTGGACGACCTGGACGGGGAAGGGGGCAGAAGTGTAAAAGATTCGACAGTACTCACAGGGCTAGTCTCGCCGGCTTGGACCACTTTCTCGAGCAGAGCGCGACGCTGCACACGTCCCGCATCCAACACGTCGCGCAGCTCTCGCCTCCGCGGCCCAGATGCAGGTCCTTCAGCATCTCCAGAATCACGTCCAGCACCTCTCCCGGCAGCGTTGAGATCATGTCGCCTAGCTTGGCCCTGCTCTTCATCTTCCTCAGCGCTGGCGCGGCCGCGGTTGTGGTGCTCGGCGGCCCGTAGTTGGGCCTCCTCCAAAGGTACGGATAGGCGTCCAGATCGTCGTAGCGAGGCGCTGCGTTTCCGTACGAGCTGCTCCGGGGGCGGTAGCCGCCCATGTGGCCGTGTAAGCGGCCATCTGGCGAGGGGATGTGGTCAAAAGGCGTCGTATTGTTGTTGTAGTTGCTGTTGCCAGATAGCTTGCGAGGTCTGTTGAGCACAAACGGCACGGCGCCGTCTCTGCATCGTAGGCGGTCTGTGGACGATGTTTGCAGTCCTGGATACATTGGATAGGCAGAGGGAGTTGAGGCGGCTCCGGCAGTTGACGGACGGGCAGGATGTCGAGGGCGTCGTTCGTCCATGACATCTTCAGCAGTTGAGTGCAGTTTTGCCATCTTGTCAAAGGAGGCGACGTGAGTCGGCCGCATGGTCATGGTCGGAGTCATGTTTCCTGACGTGTCCTGTTTCGTGTATCGGGTTTTTTTTCTCTCCTCAAACAGCGCCAGCGGGCATCATTGACAGGACTTGTGACAATTGGGGGAAAGACAAGAGACACTGTAAAAGTGATGGGCCGATTGATCCTTTTCCCTCCTTGTTGCTGCTCGGCGAGGTCTTGATTTCTTGCCAGCAGACAGGGCAGCTAGCTACTCGGAGCAAGCTGAGACGTAAGATGAAGACGGGTGACAACGGCGGGTTCTTGCACTTTTCTTCTTCTTCCTTTTGTTTCTGCCCTGCTTGGCGCGCTCTCAGCTTATTGGCGTCCTTTTTCTTTCTCTTTCTGTGTGTCCTTCTTGGTTCCCTTCTTCTCAAGTAAAGAGGATGAGCAAAGTGCTTTATCCAATCAAGCCCGGAACAAGTTCTGGAAGGGCAGCTTGGCACACAGCTCAGTAATGCAATGCAGTTCAATGCAATGACGTTTCAATAAAATCGAGAAACCAAGTTCCGAGCCAAGCGTACGGTACGCACTTCCCGAGCACTGTCCGTCCTCCCCTGGATGTCACCACGTAAGGTACTATGTACGGTACTTGTCTCCGGTAGCGACCAGGGTACGTACACACATACACTCTGGGACATTATGCAATTTCGACTAGGCGAAAGTATTGCTGACGGGATGGATCCCTGTCACATCCGTCCTCGTCCCGCAATGCCATGAACAGTTAAACACAGACAAAGACCGGCGGCGGCTCCACCCCTCCCCGATGCCAAGGGGAAGATCCCAAAAGTTGACATTGAATAGCGCCGGGGGGGAGGGGAGGGGGCCAGAAAGAAGTGGACATGTGGGCATCGAGAGGAGGCTGCCCATGAGGTTCGTGACGTGATGGACGGGTCCTGGGGATATGCACTTGATGTTGGGGAGCAGAAGCAGAAGGGGCGCTGGGCAAGGCAAGGTTTTCAAGCAAGCCAAAAAAAAAAAAAGTTGGCCAGCAGCAGTGGTGACTCGATCAATCCACACACTTCATGACGCGTGCAACCGAGGGCGAGAGAGAGAGAGAGAGAGAGAGAGAGAGGAGTAGGGGAAGGAGGAGTGGGCCGTCAAGTGTGACATGCATGCAGCAGCATGGGCGTGGCATGGCGTGGTGGGCAGAGAAAGGGAGAAGCAAAGAAAGGAAGAAAGGAAGCAGATGCAGTACGTATGGGAATGGGAGTCGCGCAGAGGCAATAATGTGCGGACGTAAGCAGCGGCGAGGCGCCCCTGACCATCTCCCCTGTTGGCACTGCGCCGCCGCCCGCGCCGACCGCCGCCTCGCCGTTGTGGCCGCCCTACTGCCCTACTAAGCGGTCATAGCTGCTTGCCCTCAGCCCTTTTTGGCGGCCTGGTCGGTCAGCCTCAGCCTGGTTGGGCTTGGCTCAGCCGGGTCACCTGCGTTCTCGGTCGGTCTGTTTTTTTTTTTTTTTTTTTTTTTTTCTCGTTCTTCCTCTTTTCCTTTTTCCTCTTCAGGCCTCGTTGCCGTGCATAATGTTTGATAGCGGCTCTCGAAACGTGATGGTCGTGCTTGCAGCACATGGTCTACATGCGACGCCACAATGCAATGCGAGAGAGTCGCAGCCGCAATGCGCGCGCGCCTCTCGTCGACCGGTCTCCAAATCCGTCCGGTCAAATCCGTCCGGTCAAGGGCGGCTTCGTAGCCATGCAATATCGGGCAGTTGAATTCTTGGTCAACGCGCCGGACGGAAACGCTAGACTCCGTCCGTATGTAGTAGTACTGTACCTGCTGCCCTTTATTCGTCTTGTTGTTCTACTTCCTCCTCCTCTCCCCACCCGGCCGCCGCGCCTTGTCTCGGCCTCCCTTTCCATCCACATGCTACCACCGCTGTACCAGGCAGAACAATATGTACAACACAGTAGACACACACGGGGAAATGCCATGGCGGGTGTTGTTCCCCATTGATGCTGTGCCCTTCCGCCCAGAAGCCCCCGGTCTTCACACGAGTCCGACATGCAATACTGATACGTTGCGGAGAACTACGACAGAGTCACGTCACTCCTTCTGCTCTGGAAGCGCCGGCCGTGCCACGCTCTTCCGCTGAACCGCCAAACATGGCCCCTCCCCAATACAACAGATTAGTAACATGAAATGACAAAAAGTTCCTTTCAAAGAGGGAAAAAAAAGCTGGGAAAAAAAAATATCCGGCCCATTCCATTGCCGTCTCGTCTGAATTCTAACTGAACCGTACTCGTCGCGCGGGGCGAGTCATGCCTTTATTCGCCCCGGCTGAAACGCCCGCGTCCTCCGAATCTTCCATTTTCGTCCGTTCGCCTCGCTTGCGCTTCGCAGCCGGCCTTTCCTTGGCTTTGGCCTTGGCTTCGGCTTCGGCTCTGGTCTTGACAGGCGAATCCGGGGTAATCAGCCCATCATCAGCGTCCCGCTCCTTGCCAAAGCCCCTTCCGAAGATGGTCTGCGGGATTTCCAGAGGCACCATGCGGGACGCAATATCGCCCTCCACCACGTCTGGCAGCTTGAGGATGGTCGCATTCTTGATCCAGTTGTATATCGGTCTGACATCCAGCAGAGACTTGATCTGACGGTGCTCCGCCTGTGTCATGTGTCTCTTCCTCTCCAGAATCACCTCGTCAATGCTGTCCTTGAGGACAAGAGTTTCCACCGACACCGCCCTCTGCTGGCTGATGCGCCGCACTCGGCCAATCGCCTGAGCTTCCACTTGGGGGTTGAGCACCGGATTGATAAAGTAGATGCGAGAGGCCCCGCGCATGTCCAGCCCAAAGGCAGCCTGAGACAGGTCCATCAGGAGTACTCTGCACGAGCAATTAGCAGACGAGACACCGGGTGCGCGAGTCGGTTCACTATACCTGAACACGTCGTTGGTGTGGAAGCTGTGCACGTATTGCGCCTTGCGTTCGCCTGATAGTGACTTGGCGTAGATGAGATGTTGGACCTGCAGCTGTCGGGCCGTCAGCAACCTTTTTCCACCACTCTCTCACAGGTGGCGGCCTTTTCTCTCACCATGTCCAGCAAACTGGCCAGATACCAAGCGACGTTTTCGTTTTCGTAGAAAATGATGATTTTCTCGTCGTCTTGATGCCGCAAGATGCTGTCCACGAGGTACGAAAGCTTCGCAGAGACGGTCGACACGAGCTTGGTCTGCCGAAGGCTTGCCGGCAAACCATCGACCGGCTGGATTCCGGAAGGGTTCGCGTCGGAGGCCGGCGGCCTCGATTTGCGGTGTCGCGGATCTTCGCCGAGCTTTGTGTTTCCAGCCAGGGTGACAGGTCTCTTGTCTTTCTTGTCGCCTTGATTGGCAGCGTCCTGAGCGGCCAGCACTCTCTCCCGTTCCAACAGCCCCTCTTGTATCAGACCTCCATTGAGTAGCGAATTGAGCGCCTCGACATCAGAGGCTGCCTTGGACAGCAGTCGCTGCAAGGATAGCAACATGCTGGCCGAGGCACATATTGTATCTCCTCCCTCGCCATCCAAGGACCACGCGTGGCTGACGTCGCCGAGCGGTCCCTCGATTAACAAGGGCATGTCGTGGTATTGGTTGCTGAGGTTTCGGAGCTTGTCGTCCACGGCCGCTCGCCCCAAGGCGATGGCCTGCGAAAGAAGTGCCGAGTCTTCCTCGCTTATGGGCACCTTTCCCTCCGCTATAAACTTCTCTGCAGTCTCAATAGAGACAACAATTTCTCCAGCCGTGAAGAACGACGCACCGAAAAAGCTCGACTGCTTGAGATTGTGAACAATTTGCAGCAGACTCCTGCGTTGACGTGGATGAAAGAAATAATCCATATCGGTCCTTTGAGACTGCACGGAATTGAAAATGATCATCATTGCGAACAGATCCAGCGACAGCCGGTCTTGGTACGACCCTTCCAGTACAGTGATTTTTCATCGACGGGCGGCAGCAAATCTCCAACGTCGGATAACCTGTGCCGTACAATCAAAGAGTTCAGAGTCAGAGTCAGACATCCCCAGCTGCCGCAACCGTGCTTACTGTGCCGGGGAAGCAGTAGGTATGTTCCCCAATCTGCGCGGCCATCATCAACGTCTGCGCTCGAGTTGGCCCAAGGCCTTGCTTTGAGAAAAAGCGAGGTAATGGAGCCGAGCCGCTCCAAATCTTTCCTCTCCATCTCGGCACTGGTTTCACTACCCTCCTGCTCTTCTGGCCGCGCCTCATCGTCCTGAATCGACTCAGTATTCAACCCAGTACCGCGGTCATCAACACCAAACAGGCCGTGGGAAGGCGTCCCCGTGACGATCCATTTTGAAGAGAAGCTCATGTTATCAATGCCAATCAGCAAGTTGCTTCTTCTGCCAATTTTTGAATTTCCAAGTTTGTGGCCCTCGTCCACGATGCACCTTTTGAAATGAACCTTGGACAGAGGCGCCGACATTTTGCCGCCCTCGAGCTTGACAAGGCGCTCAAAATGAGATTGAGAAAACAGAATGAGGTCGTAGTCGACGAGCTCTTCAAGCGTGGGAACGCTCTCTTGCTTAGCGAGTACACAAATCTTGAGGCCAGTCGTGTGCTTGGCAACTTCCTGTTTCCACTGGGAGATCAAATTGTTCGGTACGATGACAATCGTAGCATCACTTAAATACATTTTGGTCGGTTGCAGGGCTTCCACGGGATGTCGGCCTGTGCGACGCAAGAGTGGCGGCGGCCGAAAATAGTAGCCCGGGTTACGCTGCAGGGCTTGCTCGCAGCGGTCAAAATGATAACCTAGCTGCCGTTTCCAGTCTCTGAAGTATGACCTCCACGGGACAGCATTGCGAGTGGCACAAGCTGCTGCCATGTCTACCAAGGAGCCGATTCGAGGCCTAACCGGCTTCATCGCGTCACCATAAATCTGTGGTGGGCGAGTTGGGAAGTTTCGGGTTGCCAGTATGAGGGCCAGACAAATCAAGGTCTTCCCAGCACCCATTTCCTCGGCAAGAATTCCACCAGCAATGCCGTCGTAATGACGCGGTTCCCTCAAAATTGTGCTTTTGACCGGATCAATATAGAACGTCAACCCATTCCGGTCTTGCATTGTCACGAGCCGCGGGTCAAGAATGATGCCCGGCTCTGACTCTCTCTGCAGCATGACCGCAGTTGATCTGCGTTGATAAGGATGCAGCTTCGTGTCAAGTCCGTCGACGTTGCTTCTCAGCACATCGCTCATAGCATCTCGCAAATAGTGCTCGCCGACAGTCGAAAGGTCGGGTTCAGGTGATGGGATGCTGTTGAATACCTGCAACAATGTGGCATCTTCGTCCGTAGCGCCAGAGCCACGTATCAATGAAAGCGTGTTACTCTTGGAGGCACATTTTTCCCCCTTCCAGACGGCATCCGAATAGTCCAGAACATGGATCAGACGTTGCCGGGCTCTTTGCAGGCCGAGGCTAGTTTTATCAACCAGACCCCGGCAAGTGTCGTCGGCAAGGAAATAAACTCGCAGGGTCGCGAACCCAGCATCTTGATTGACGCGAAACTCCAGGTCTAGCCAGTGATGCTCGAACAAGTATGCTGGTAGATTGAAGATTTCCGAATGAACGAGCTGCTTCTGTACATCAACAGGCAAGCACTCGTCATCACGGTCCACGGGCCGATGTGATGGAAACGTCTGGGGGCGGAACCTTTTCCACTTTTGCAGGAGAGCTGAGTTCCGGGCGCTCAGAGTAGCGTCCAGTTCATGACACAAGACTGTGAGGCATCCGGCCGGAATAAAGTCTTGCCTGTGGAAGTGCATGCCGATTGTACGACTGTCGTCGACCTACGATCGACATTCCGCAAAATACAGTGTTTGATCCATTAGGCAGAGCGACAAGATCCACAACGACATGCGAGAATACAAACAGTCACGGAGCTTGATGCAGCAGGGTGTTCCATCTGGTAGTAGATGGAAAGATGGGTGAGCTTGTAGCTCTAGTCCCGAACTTTAAGTCCGATGGCTGCCTGACACCGTGTCAATTGCGGGAGGATACTGTCGAAGAGGATATCGTCAAAAATCATGCACCCTCTCCTCAATGCTACATTTTGACAAAAAGCTACTTGCACAAATGGGGTTCTTGCACGCAAATCCTCAACATCAAGTTTGCCTTCATAGGTCAATAATAACAGATGCACCACACCAAGAAAATTCGCTGCTTTACGTCGTACTCCGTACCGTAACGCTAACAGCGTATAGACAGTTTTCACGTATTTGTTTGCGATGGCAGCTTGGTAGTGGCATGCATTCTTTAGTCGCGGGGGTATTGTGAGTCCGTTCATCTGATTCGTGTCTCATTTTGCCATCTAGGTAGCAATCCAGCTCGCCATTCTTTGAACGAGCCATCACGTTCTGGTAACAATTGACTACTAAGTCTGAGTGCATCCCATGTCGACTGGAGGGTAGCAAGTGGCAAATAGAGGTCATGTACATCTGAAACCATCGAATCCAATAGCTTGTGAGCTTCTTCGAGAGCCACCTCACGATACAAAACTTTCAGAGCTGGCCGCCGCTCGCGAGTCGTGGATGATGAGTACACCACATTGGGATTCAGAACCCATATGTGGAGCAGCGGCTGCTGACTCTGGGGGCCATCGGAGGTGCGCGGAGATATAATCGATTTTGCACACGCCGATCTGGAGATGTGTGCAATGAGAGAGGCTGACAAGCACTCCGTTGCGCTCGGAGCTGGTACATTCGCCGTCAGGGTGTCGCATGTGACCTGCCATTTGAATACATTGACAGAGCCGACCCTCAAGCTGTATGAGCCGACTTCCGTACTGCACACCTTGCAAAATATTTGCAAGAACTTTGTCGGTTTGAAGGCCGCTACTGCGTCACGGCTGTTGCCCACTGCATCTGCAGCCGTGTTTGTCGAGAACTGTTTCCTGTTAGCAAATGAGCCAAAGGGCGTAGCATTTCATTTGCAGCCTTGGCTTCAAGTAATGTGCCTCTTGAAATCTCCCAGTGTCCAAGGCTCCGGACACCGAGATGAAATAAAGGGGTTCAGCTCCATCCTCACCATCCCGAACCCTTCCTGTGTATGGGAGGTTTCTGCAGATGGGACGACGCCCTGGAACGAGGGAAAAGCGTAAAGAACACTATCGGGGAAGTGTATCGATGACCAGACCACAGAGCTGCCATCGAGGCCGATTTGGCCACCTTCTAATTCCCCTTGATGAATTGTGAACGCTTTTCACGCCGTGAAAGCGCTGCACGCACTTACCATGAGATTTCGACAGTTGTCTTCGTGGAACATGAATGTGGCAATGTCGGAAAATCCAACGTCTTGCTGAGCGGTAATGGCGTTATTCGCGCCATACGCCTTGTTTGCTAGGCTTTCATCTTGATGTTTTGCATGATCGTGCGGCTTGTGGCAATGCCAAACATCCATCATTTCGACCCAATTTTCGCTGGGCAAGTCTTTCCAATGCTTGATCGCGCCGCGAGGGATGACTGCGGAGCTGCAAGTTCGACAGCGAATAGAAGATTCTTGAGTAATATCGGTGGCGGCCCACGGTATGACCTGATCTTCAGGGCAAAAACGAGGCGACTGTTCGTCGGCAGAGCACAGTGGGAGCCTCCATGTCAGGTCGCATCTGGACCTTGTAGGGATTTGCAGCTCCGAGCTGGCAAGTACGATTCCTGGAAGCTCCAAAGTCTCGCTACAAGCGTTGTGCGAAAGACGAATGAGTCTGCCTGAATCGAGGATTCTTGCACTCGTATTTTGATTCGGCGGGGACGGTAGAGTCGCAGTAATGGACACTTGTCTGATGTTCGAGAGCAATTCTGCGTAGATCGAAATTTGCTCCGTTCTGATAGGAACGGTCATTTCAGCCGCGGACCGGTTCCCAATCGTGGGAGAAGCTACCGAGCATGCTGTCGAGGCAAGCAGAGACTCCGAATAGCGCTCGCAAACGATGAAAGACGACTTGGCTCAGCACGCGAGACGCAAAACGCGTGGGAAAACGCTTGCGGGTGCGTAGATCGCGATTTTTATGAACAAACTACCCGACGGAGCTAACAACTCAGTCGTCATTGTCACCCCACTTTTCAATGCAATCCGCAGCACATCTTCATGATTTGGCCGGAGCCTTCGGAAATGTCTCTCTCGGTATATGTGGTTGAGCACTGAGACTAGGTATTCCTGTTACCGCCAGAAATTGAAGATATTTTTTTTCACCCAAACGCGATGTCTGGACTGCTGTCGTACGTGTTCGGCGAGGATCGCAAGTCTCAGGCCATCAATTTGCCGTCGGTTGAGGTCCACCACATCGAGACCAATCCAGATCGACGAGCTCGTTCACTCAAGCACCTCCTAAAAGCCAACCATGTGAACTACTCCGTCGTCTACAATCGGAACATCTTCGACAACCATAATGCCCACATTCTGAGCTCGGCATACCTGCTTGGTGCCAGCTCGACGCAACTCCATGCAATCTATGAGGAGCAAGTTAAGGAACTGGAGGCTTGGGTGCCGTCACCCGCTGAGCTCATCGACAATGATTGGGTTGACTTCTTAGGAGATGCGCATTACCAGAGAGCTTATGTGGACTTTTTTGAGGACAAACTCGCCATGGAGTACGCATATAACTGGAAGAAGGTTGTCGAGTACTTTATGTTTGCATCAGAAAGACCATTGGTGCACGGTCTTATTTGCGGACGTAGGTGCCTTTGAAATTGGTATCGTGACAGAAAGAGACTGACCTGTAAGCAGTCGGGCATCCCCTCATACAGTTGGGATACGCGTATGAGATGGACAGCAAGGAGATTGCCATGGAGGCTCTCACACTTGCATCAGTACAGCATGACTTTTTGTACAAATACAGCAGCGAAGCCAAGTACACCAGAAAATCCTCTCTGGAGGCCAAACCCTTACTCGAACTGGTCAAGGAACTTTCCAGGGACAAAATTCTGAGCCGGCTACCGCGCAAAATTGGGTATCTGGATTTGGAGAGTACCATGGCTGGGAACGAGGACGTCATCTTGGATTACTGGAACGCATGGGATGTGTCGAACCCGCAAACCGCTTTTGAGGATTCGCAAAAGGCAGTCGTGACTATTTTCATGTCGTCGGCAAACAAAAAGTCCAGGAAATACGACTTCTTCATCGTGCACTTGCTGTCGACTAGCTATGCGGTCCGAGTCCTTCTCCCCGTCTTCCCCGAGGCCCATCGCGTCAAGCTCATCAGACAGTGGTGGCTGTTAGTTCTAGCCGTGCTGATATTGAGAGGGCGGCCGCATCCTGACTACGAGACGGTTGATGAGGATGTCAATGGCAGGGACTGGGATTCTATACAGAGCAAGGCTCTCGATTCGCCGTACTCGAATGATGCACATTTTGTGAAAGGTACGTCAATGTTTGCTCATCTCTTGGATCCAAAATGGCGCTGATAAACAGGCAATAGCTATTCGAGCAATGAAGGACCTGGCCAACACTTGGGGCGATGGTGATGGATATTATCTCCGGGCTGCTGGCACCTTTGTAGACAGCTTCCGTGGGTGGATATTTTAATGATTTGGGTCTGGCAGCGGGGATTTCGTAGTCTGGCATGATGCAAAACGCATGGTATCGAGGCACGCAATGAAAAGGAACATAATAAAGCTCCACTCAGGTTTGTCAGAAGGCCATAGTGGATCGACTAGGGACGACGGACCCACTGAGCGGTTCCGGACCCTGCTGTCGCCGCCGCCGACGCCGCTGTCATTGCGAAACATTCAGATGCCGGGGTCCTGGGCGCATGTCATTCGACGGTGACCCACGTTGACCAATCCGCCCGTCCTTCACATGGCAAGATATCGCGAATTCGAACCGCACAACCGCGCGTGTGGCAATACGAATTCTTAAAATGCTTCTGTTGTCTTGATGGCACCGCCCGCGAAACGCCGCCGGCGGAACCCTCTCAAGGCCTCTGACGACGCCGAGTCCTCCGACGAGCCGCGTGCCAACACCCTGTCCAACTTCCTGGTCACTTCCCCGACATCATCTGCAAAGAACAAACCGCCGGTGCCGTCTCCGAGCTCAATTAGGACCAGAAGTTCTGTCAGTCAGGCCGTCACCGGCCGGGTGGACCCTTCAAAGGCGCGGCGACGAGGGTCACAAAACAACAATGGCACCAGCACCAGTCCGAAGAAGCCTAAGGATCTCGGACGAGTCGACGAAAGGACGAAGACGGCTGACTTGAGAACTCTCTTCTCGAAACAGGCCCAGTGTGCTTCGAATCGGAGCAATGGCACAGACAAGAGACCCAGCCTTGACCACGACCCCATCAGCGACCCTATTTCCGAAGATGACGAAATATCTGACCTCAAGGCCAGCTCAGCAAGCTTGGTAGGACAGCACGCGCGGAAGAGATTGAAGAGCGGGGGCAATGTCACGTCATTGCAAGCAGCTGGGAGCAATCTCAAGTTTCTCAAACCACCAAAGCCGGTCAACCCATCCGGACTGGACGACGATCTTCGGCCGTGGTCGGAACGTTTCGGCCCCCGAAATATTGACGAGCTCGCAGTACACAAGAAGAAGGTCTTGGACGTTCGAAGATGGTTGGAGGACGTCCTGGCGGGACGGATGAGACAACGAGTGCTGGTTCTGAAGGGCGCCGCTGGGTCCGGCAAGACTACGACGGTGCGCCTGCTGGCCGCCGAGATGGGGTGTGAAGTCCTCGAATGGAAGAATCCCACGGGTAACGCGGGAACAGGGTTTGTCTCGTCATCCGCTCAGTTTGCCGATTTTCTCGGCAGGGGAGGCGCGTTTGGTACCCTGGAAACAGACGGCTCCTCAGATTCCACACCAAGCCCCTCCAACGGAACGACGCAGGGTCGGGACAAGCGCATCATATTGATCGAAGAGTTTCCCAACACATTCTCACGGTCCTCATCGGCCTTGAACTCCTTCCGAAGCACCATAACTCATCACCTAGCCGCGCATACGCCATCCCTTGCTCAGATGGGCAGAATGACGCAGGAGCAGGACCAAATCAGTCCCGTTGTCATCGTCATCTCAGAGACACTGTTGACGACAACGTCAGCTGCGGCCGACAGCCTCACAGCCCACCGACTCCTCGGGCCAGATATCCTGCGGCACCCTGGCGTCGGGTTGATTGAGTTCAACGCAATCGCGCCTTCCATTCTGGCCAAGGCTCTGGATCTTGTCGTCGTCAAGGAGGCGCGAAAGTCTGGCCGCCGAAGGACTCCCGGGCCCCAGGTTCTTAAGAGGCTCGGGGAGATTGGAGACATTCGCAGTGCCATTTCATCGCTCGAATTCCTCTGTCTCAAGGGCGACCAGGACTCGGATTGGGGTGCTAAAGTGGCGTTTACGAAGCAGAAAAAGAGCACAAAGGACTCCATCAGATTAACACAGGGCGAAGCGGAGAGCCTCGAGCTGATCTCCCAAAGAGAAGCTAGCCTGGGCATATTTCACGCCGTGGGCAAGGTGGTCTACAACAAGCGAGACGAGACGGAGCTGGCGGACGACACGGTGGAACGTCTGCCGCCGTTTCTTGCGCAGCATGCCCGGCCAAAGCGGTCTCAAGTTTCTGTGGACTCGCTGATTGACGAAACGGGTACAGACACGCATACATTCATTTCAGCTTTGCATGAGAACTACATCCTGTCCTGCGAGAGCACGGGTCCGGCGGATTTGTCGTCGTCGATAGACTACATCAACGGGTGCATAGAGTATCTCTCCGAGAGCGACCTTCTCTGTCCGTCACGCGACGTGTTTTTCGGGGGCAAGGGCGGTTTCAGCGGGCGAGACTCAGGCAGCAGCCACCTCCTGCGGCAGGACGAGATGACCTTCCAGGTAGCGGTCCGCGGCATGCTCTTTGCGCTCCCGAACCCGGTCAAGCGCAAGACGTCGGCAGCGGCCAAGGGCGGCGACGCCTTCAAGATGTTCTACCCGGCAAGCCTGAAGCTCTGGCGGGCCAAAGAAGAGATTCAGGGCATGGTGGACTCGTGGTCGGCGAGAGTGCTTCGAGGCGAGGGCGGCCACGTCGCGACCAAGAAACTCACCGACGGGGCCGCTGCCTTTCTGAAGGGCCAGTCGTCCGGCGATTCATCATCATCATCATCAATGTGGATGATGGCCCGACAGCAGCAGCACACTGCAGCAGCAGCGGCAGCCACCATCACCACTACTACTACTGCCACTACTGCAAAAAAACCCGTGGCGCCTAAGCGGCACGAAGACGGCCCAGAGCCGTCGCCGCTGCTTTCTCTCGGCAACGCCGCCCAGCGCGAGATGCTGCTCGATCGACTGCCGTACATGGCGCACATGGCGCGAAGCGGCAAATCGAGGATGCGCCTCCGTGATCTCGAAAAGATGGTCGCTTTCCGTGGTGGCGCAGCGGCTGCTGCTGCTGCGGGGGGCGATGAAGAGCCCGAGGTCGACGATGCCGACGTCGCGTCGGGGGAGGCCTGGGCGACGGACAAGCCATCGGAGGAGGCGGCGAGCCCGCGCAGAAAGCAGAGCGCGGGCATCAAGGCCGGTGGCGTGTCGGGACTGCTGGCGCAAAAACTGGTGCTGAGCGACGACGATATCGAGGACTAACGAACTGCTCAGGTACGGTAGGCTGGCTGTCCTCTCGCCAGCTGCGCAACGTGTTGGGACCAATGGCGCTCCTTCTTTTTTTCTTTTCTTTTCTTGTTTTCTATGCTGTACAATAGTTACATCATGTCTTGGGGGCGGCGTTGATTGATTGCATCACATGTGCTTGAGAGCCGTGGAAGATGTCGTAAAGAGGTTTCAGCATGTTTGTGAAGCTAGACGACGCGACAAAACAAAATAAGCAACGATATCCCTGGAATACAAGCAGATCCAAACTCGTCTGGGAAGCATGCCTAGCGGCTTAAACACTGGGGAGACGCGCGGCGTGACTTGATTTACGCCTCGTCAGGAAACCCCGGAGAACACGTAGTAGCAGCAAACACCATCTGAACTCTGGGAATCTCAGTTTCATATAAAAGAATCATTCATTCGCAGGCTGAAGGACTCCCCAACCCCCCAAAAACGCCATTCCGAAATCCTCATCCCATGCGCACGTCCGCGTCCGCGCCTGCTGGCTGCGGCGCCGACATCTTGTCCCCGCCTATGGCCGCCGCCCCGTGCTGATCAGGGTTCAAGTAGTCGGTGTCCTCGGCAGCCTCGTACTCGGCAATCAGGTCGGCCACCACCTCGCGCGCCTCGTCAAACTCATGGAGGTTTTCTGAAAACGGAGCCGTCTTCTTGTACCCCTCCATAAAGGCGTTGCGCTTGCGCATACCATCGTACTGCTTCACGATACGTTTAAACAGCTGCAGTTACCCAGCCCCAGGCCTTCCGTCAGCTCAAATCCCCTACAGATTGTGAATAGCCACTGCATTTCCATAGCGCAATGCAAGGCAAACAAGGGGGTAAAGAAGAAGAAAAGATGACAACGACGCGAGGGGGAGAGGAGGGGGAGGACGTGAGCGGAAAAAGAGGAGAAGACACTCACGGTCGCAATGCTGGTGTGGTTAGCGAGCATGAGCCCGCTGACTCGGTGGCTCATGGGGATATATGGACTTCTCTTGGTGAGCGCCACCTGGATGCTGGCTGGGCCCCAGGGTATGAAAGAAGCCATGCGACGCTCTCGGATGCGCAACAGGCTCTTGTGCACGTCTGTCGGGTCGACCTCGCCCTGGATGACGTTGAGGATGGAGATGTAGCAGCTCTTCTTGCCGGGCACCGTCGAGACCATGCGGTTCTTGGGCTGGAGCAGCCTCCGCATGACGTCGAGCACCGTGGTCTTGCGCACCGTCTTGGCCTGCTCGACGTGGTCGCCCGTGAAGGGCGTGTAGGCCGTCATGAGGAAGTGACATCGCGGCGTCGGAATGAGCGAGGCCAGGATGCTGACGAGGTCGTTGTGCATGTAGCCCGGGTATCGTAGCGTGGTCGTGCTCGCGGACATGACGGTGGCGACCTGCGCGGGACAACGGAGGAGGCGACACGATTTAGCTCAAAACGAACAAAACAGGGCTGGGCAGAAAAGCCAGAAGAACAGAGATGGAGAAGAGAAAAACGTACCAACTGGTTCGTCTGCTGGAAACTCGGCTCGTGGACATGTAACCTGTCGGCGGCAATGTGTGACAGCGCGCCATTGTCCAGGACGACGACCGAGTCCGCATTCTGCGTCAGCCGCCTCATGGACAGGATGCTGTTGTACGGATGCACAACCACGTCGCCCGAGTTGGTCGTGTCGGGAAACACCGAGTACGTCTGGATAATCTTCTTGGGGAACCGGTCGTTGAGCCGCTCCAGCAGAAAACTGCCGAGGCCGGAGCCCGTGCCGCCGGCAATCGAGTGCAGCATCATGAACCCCTCGAGGGAGTCGCTCCCGTCAGCCTCGCGGTCAATCATCTCCATGATGTCCTCGCAGACGGCCTCGCCGGACTGGTACCCGTCACCCCAGTTGTTGGCGGCACCGGCGCCATTCTTGCCCACGTAAAAGTTTTCCGGGTTATATATGTTTTTGTACGGGCCCGTTTGGATGCCGTTGATGACCTGGTTCCCGGTTCTTTAGCCCTGTTTTCTCTCGCGTGTAGCTATCAACGCCGCCGCCGCCGCCCAAGACATGATGTGATTATTATACAGCCAACACGCCATCTGCCCTCAGAGGAATGCCCGCCCGCCCGTCGACTTGCCACAAGAAAACAAAAAAAAGACAAGAAAGGGAGACGAAACGGAGAGGAAATGGAACCTACTCGGGGCTCCAGGTCGATGAGAATCGCTCGCGGAATATATCGAGTGTCGTCGCTCTGATAGTAAAACACGTCTTTCCGATCTCCTCCCTCGGTCGCAAAGTCCTCCAGGTTCCCGTCCTGGCTGATGCCGTGCTCCAGGCAGAGCTGTTGCCAAAATTGGCTTCCGACTACGAAGCAAGCAAGCGAGCAAGCAATCAATGCATTGTCAGCAAGGTCCCTTTTGTTTCTTTTCCCTTCAAACCCCCCCGGGCGGTCGGTCGCGAGGCCGAAGGAAATACGCACTGCTGTTGCCGCACTGCCCTGCCTGGATCGTGATGATTTCCCTGAACGTAAAAGTCAGCGCGATGGCCCGATCAAGGCAATGGAAGTGGCATTATCGTACCGTGGCATGGTTGTGGGCTGCCAAATGGGATGGGGTGAAGCAAGCTCTCGGCTCGAGGTGTGGTGGATGTGCTTTGAAGTTGTGGTCGACGGGAGAGCTTCCCTCGCCCTCCACCTACGGCCCCGCCGCCTTAGAGGCACCACCACTGTTTACCATTGACTTTCAGCTCAGCTCAAAAGCAGTCACAGAGTTCAGCAGAATATGGACCATTTAATAAATTGTGAAGCCATAAACTTCTTCAAACAGCCGCCTCATGCGCAAGTGTGTCTCCACCCGATCCGTGTCGGATAATTACCATCAACCTCCACGAAAATAAAGTACTTGCTAGTGAGATAATTTCCCTGAAAGCATCCGGATACCTACATGAAAGACCATTTTTACGGACAATGCTTTCGAAACGCCACCAATGAAATGCTCCAAAATCTCCCTGCGCTTCTTCTTCTTCTTCTTCTTCTTTCTTTGTCCTGAGCCCGAATGAATGCACTGGCCCCCCTCCTCCCCCCCCCTTGCCTGTGGCAGGGCTTGTGCGAAATTCCATATTAATACAACCTGCTTCACGCCTGCTCGGCGCCCTTATTCTTCTCCAGAGCACTGGCCAAGTCTTCAGCAAAGGCCTTCGTCTTGACTTGTATCATCCATGTTTCCAAGCCATCGCCCGTTTCATTCGAAGTCGTCAGCTTCACGTACTTCTGCTCGGCCTTGTACACGACATCAGGTAGTAGAGTCCTGTTGAGGGCGACGTGGCCGCGGGGTTCGGCTCGCAAGAGGAGTCGTACCAGATCCGTCTCTTTATTCCTCAGCAGTCGCAACTGCCCAACACCCTGCGTCACCCATGGACTCTTTGATCTGGCCTGATCATCTGCCTCATCTGCGTTGGCAGACGTCGGGATGAATTTCAATGCCTTGGCCCGGACCTCGTGCAGTACAGTCTCTTCATCATCAACGGCATCAGCGAGGTTGATCTGTTCCTGCTTGCCTGCCTCGTCATGATCCGCATCGCCATCTTTCGCCGTGTCTGCCTGTGAGACCGGCGGTTCGGGGGTTCCCGCCGCCGGCGTGGTAGCTAGACTGGAGCCTCCACCGAGGTTCAACGGAGAGTCTACACGCGTCGCTTTAGTGGCGCTATTTTCCGGTGTGGAAAAGGAGACTTACTGGTCCCGGTGGTTGTAGATCCACCAGCTGGCGGCTGGAGATTGAAGGCCGGGACAGCTTGGTTGGAACCAGACGCGGAACCAGTCCCCTGCGGCGCGGCACCTCCAGCCGAGAAATTGAAAGAGGGGGTACTGCCCGCCGCCGAAGCACCGCCGAACAAAGGCGCTGCGTTGCCGGCGGTGTTGCTTGTCTTTGCTCCGAACAGCGAGCCGCCACTGCCGCCGGCGGGTGCTGACGCACTGCCACCGCCAAACTGGAACGGCGTCGAGGTTCCAGAGCTCGTGGCGGAGCCGGCTCCGAAGGAGAACAGACCTCCGGACGGCGGGGCGCCTGATGACACCGCGCTGTTGGCGTCTGCGGCAGTGGCAAAGGGGTTGTTGAAACCGCCTTTCGGCGCCGTCGTCGGGGGGCCGCCAAAATTGAAGTTGAAACCGCCTGGTCCGTTGGAGCCAGCAGCACTTGATGGAGCGCCAAAGCTGTTTTGGCCTGCGCCGGCGGCGGTCCCACTTTGTGATGGAGCTGACGATGCTCCGAAGATTGAAGCTGAGGCCGCAGGCTGAATGTTGCCAAAATTGAACAACGGAGTGGACTCCCCGCCGGCCTTGCCCCCATCAGTACTTTTCTTGGCGGGAGGAGTATCATCTTGTTTCATCGGGCTGCCGAACTGGTTTGCTGCTCCAACGTTGTGTGAAGGTGACTTGGGCACTCCGAATGTGGATTTCGATGAGACGTTGGAAATTGCGCCTGCGTTGTTGGGCATAAAGTTGAATATAGGCGTTGGAGCGTCTGTCTTCCCTGTCGTCGAGTCTGCGGCCACCGACGACGTTGATCCAAAGGACGGTTGCTGGGGCTGTGTTGACTGCCCGGCACCAAACAAACTGCTTGATGTGTTCGTGTTTCTGGCGCCAAACAGGGATCCAACACTACTCCCAGCAGGTGTCGCAGTCGAGCCCGTGTCCGCAATCAGAGACGTTGTCGCGGGCGCCTTGTCCGCCTGGCTGTCGAATCCCACGGCGGACTTGGCGCCGGCTGGATTCGACCGCGACGTTTCGGCGGGTTTGTTTGCTTGACCAAAAAGATTGCCGGCCGTGCTGATAGCCCCAGCGGACACAGACTCCGCCTTGGACTGTGCAGCAGCTCCAAAGATGCTCGGCGCAGATCTTGATGCTTCCATGGCCGCAGGCTTGGCGGCAAAGACGGACGACCCGAAAGCTTGCATAGGAGCAGTCTTTTTGGAAGGTTGCGACTCATTCTCCTTGTCCGACTCGCCGCCGTGCCCGCTGGCCTCATCCGCACTGACGCCAGCGGATGATTCTTTGCCAAGAATTTGATCTTGCTTCACGGAGCCAAAAGTGGCAAACGATTCGGGCGCTTTCTCAGTGAGACCGGAAGTAGCAGCATTGCCACCCGCATTCGCGGAAGGAGAGCCCGCAGAAGTAGTAGTTGAGGCTGGCCCAAACTTGATCGGCGTAGTCAAGGGATTCCATGTCTGATCAGCAGTTGCCAGTCTACCTTGCGTAATTTCCCGCGGCGGCCCAGATTGGGTCTCAGCCGCGCCTTGTGGCTCTGCTTCTTCCGTTCTCTCTTCAACGCGGACGGGCTGACCGTCGCTGCCCTTAGTGACGCGATCGAACAGGCTGCGGCCCGGCGTGCTCTCGCGAGTACCAGGCGCGCTCGATAGGCCCACATTCGGACCCGTCGCGCCCGCCAGATCGTTGCCAGACGCAGTAGATTCGACCCGCGAAGCAGTTGCCCCGGCACCTCGCGGGGCAACAGGAGTTTCGTTACTGTGGACGGCCTCTGGGCTGGCACCCTGTTCCGAATCCGCATCACTTTCGGCATCCGCTTCGATGCCGCTATTCTTGGCCGAACTGGCATCCGAAAGATATCCAAAAATATTGTTCGTATTGTTGGCAGGCTGTACTTGGCTTGGTAGAGGCTTCAGATTCGTGAAAACAGCGCGGGCTAAATTGTTGCCGGCTCCAAGCTTATTGGAAGCGAGAAGATTTGGCTTGGCTGCGGCGGCCGGCTCCCCGGCCCGCTTTTCAGAGGTCGCTTTGTTGGTAATCTTTTCGAAGAGCGACTTGGCCGACGAGGGAGTAGTTTTGAGCATTTTAGTGGGTTGCTCTTCGCTCTCGGATGCCTTCCTTTTGTTCTTGCCCGTTGTCGGAGTGTGCATCGAAGGCTCTGTATCGGCGGTGTCGTCGGTAGCTCGACGCTTGCCTCTCGTGGCAGAAGCATCGGGAGAGTCGTCTTCGGCCGCCTTGCGTTTCTTGGATGTCATTGGTCTCGAGGGAGTCGATTCATCCTCTTCTCCTTCTGGTTCCGGTAATCCGTGCTCCCGACGCCATCTCCTAAGGACGTCTTTGGAGGGTTTAACGTTCTGGAATTCATATAGACCGTACCGTAGCAGGATAATGCTCCTACTTTTCTCGAATTCTTTCGCGAAATTGATCACATTCAGCTTCCAGTCTTTCTTGGCAAATATTTCGTTGGCAGCATATTTGAGTCTTCTCAAATCAAGAATGCAGAAGAATTGGCGCCTCTGCTCCTCATCGAGTTCTGGAGGGCACAGGTGAGCCAAGAACTGATCGGCGTAAATGGATCCCTTGGAATTCCATTCCTTGGGGATTCTTTGCGTCAGCGCCTCTCCAGTCAATTCTGGAGGCGGTGACGCGATGCGCATGGGGAATAGTTCCTTTGCTGACGCCTTGGCGGCCATGCCGCGGGGGCTCGCCTGAGCGGTGAATTCGCGTTGCACTCTGGAAGGCTCAGGGGTTGCGCCTGGTGCAAAGACCTTTTTCATGGTGCTGTTTGGCAGGCTCGGAGAGAAATTCGAAGCGGGTGGACCGTCGACTGCGGCTGTGGATCGAAAGATATTTCGAGACGAAGCGAGTGAGCTTCTGCCCAGATGATACGAGGCTACATCATCGCGCGTAGTCAACAGCTTGCGAGTGGACGAGGCCTGCGGTGTACCGAAACGCTTTGCCGACGAGCTGTTGAAGGGTGATGCAGCAGCATAGACACGCTTGGCGAATGGAAGTGAGGCTCGCGACCTAGGAGTGCCATTTGCGACGTCGGCGTCGTCTGCCGGGATTGAAAATGTCACCATTCTTCGTGACACGAAGACGTCGGGAAAGACCCGAACAATGAGGTCGGTCGAGTACAAAGCAGGAGGACCCCAAGAGCCAGGCTGAGGCGGTCAAGGGAGAGTATCCGAGCTGGCGACGAAGGAATTAGAGCTTGTCTTTAGATAATTGAGGCTGAATTCAAATCAAGCCAGGCGCCCTGAGAGTCGTGTAGATAGCAGCGGAGCTGATGTGCCCGAACCGCACTGGACGCTCACGAAACTTAATTTTTTTTCCCTCTCCTGGTGGGCCAGCCGATCGACAGGCCTATGAAAGAGGATCGGTACCAGGGGTGGGGAGGGGGCCGGGGGCGAGGATGGCGAGGATGCAAGAGGAAAATGACCAGAACCCTGAAGTCTGCTGGAAAATTGATGAACAGTGTCTTGATAAACTGCGCGACGCCCGTGATGAATGCAGACGCGCCAGATGCAGTCGCATCGAATTGCGGCCTCAACTTCCCTGGTGACCTTCCCTGCTTTCCCTCTGCTCTCAAGTCTCGGGGAAAGTGCGGGATGGACGAAGGGGGTACGCACTGAACGAGGCAAGGAGGACACGACGCGCGAGGGCGGGTAATCCGGTACGGGCGCGAGCACAAACACCTGGCACCTGGCAACGGGGGCGGCCTGGCACCGGGCTTATGTACCTGCCGCGTCGAGGACCTTCGTTTCGAGTTGGCCGGCTGTGGCTCTCTGCAAGAGTCTGCCCAAAAGTGGGGTGTGGCGGACTGCAGCCCGACGTGCGATTGCTCCTACGTCTGGATGCCCTGGCGGGCGCGCCCATGCCAGCCAGCGGCTTCTTGGCTTCGTTCTGCTTTGTCTCTGGCTGCTCTCCTTTTTTACTGGTTGACCATCGGCCCGTGCACTCGCGTCCGCCTTCCATTTTCTTTGACGGGGAAAGCAACTCCTTCTGCAGCTTGCGACACACCCCATGCTGACAGGTCTTATCCTGCTTGCATCCGCAGGCGGCCTGCACACAGTGGCCAGCCCACATTGCCTGACCGCTGCTGCTTGGGGCGCAATCTGATTGATCTACTTTACTCGCTAAGCACATACCGAAAATAGACACGGTTCAAAGTTGATTCACAAGACCAATATACACACGCAGGCAGCTTTAAGAGGCCAGTCTGTTCCTATCTCATGACTAGGAACTAGAGGAAACGAGTGTGCCTTTCCCACGACGCAGCCAGTACGCGTGATGTGCAGACGGGCGTCACTTCACCTTCAGTGGCGTCCCACATGGCCGCAAATATCCATCCGCAACGTGATTCAGAAGCAATAGAGAAAGGAATTGAGAAAGGAAGGTGAAAATCAACGAAAGAATGGGTCAAGAAAGCGCCAAAGACGGACCGAGTCCCTCTGCACAAATGACAGTCGCGGCGCAGGTTCACTTCTTCAAAATGTTGCTGCGTAGCTCCTCCGCAAATTCTTCATCCGAGGCATCCAAAACATCATATTCCTCCTCCGTCAAAAAATCATCATCTGACAGATCCCACTCATCGTCTTCGTCTTTGTAAATTTCTGAGTCCGTCTTGCCCGTAGCGTCTGACGTCGTCTGGGAATATTCTTCGTGCACACTGGCGCTTGGAGACTCCGTCTCAACTTTGGGAAATATCATCGTGCTAGACTCCTGGCTAGTTTGCTCGGCTTCAGTCTTTCCAAGGGGCGTTGAGGAAGAAACAGGGGCGCCGGCAGGCTTGGGCTCGGGTTCAGGCGCGGTGACTTGAGCGGCGGAGCAGGTGGCAGCGCGTACGTTGACTTCGCACCACAGGCGATGTCCAAAGCGCGTACCATCGGGGGCAGTCAAGCGCCAGTAGGAAATCATCTTGCCGATCCGGGAAGGAGTACGAAGCAACGCGGTGAAAGAGCATTCTTGCCCAGGACTGAGCTTTGCATAGCACACAGTAGACTCAGAGGCAGACACCAGCTCCGAAATACCAGCCGGGTGAGCAGAATCGACGTGGCCCATATAGTCACCTCCCACGAACTTGACGGAGCATCCAGCTGGCCAAATCGTCTTTCCCTCGTTGCGAAGAACCCATGTCTGCTCAAAGACGTGATTGGGTGGCAGAACGGTACCGTCTGGTACGGAATCTCTCAGGAAGACGGCATGAAGGTCTTCCACCTGCGGCTTTACTTCCGTCTGAGCTGCAACAGCCTCCACCTTAGGCTCGGGTTCTGCGACCTGCTTGGCAGGGCGAGGCGGCGGGGACGCCGATTCAGTGGGCTTGACGTCGACCACTGTCTGCACGGTATTGATGGTGTTGGCAGAGACCAGCGAGGCCGTCCCCGTCGCCTTGCTGCAGGTATACAGGCGGTCGCCCAAAGTCGGCAGCCGCGTCCCATCCTGGTGCTCGCCAGAAGTGGAAACAGTAACATGACGCACCGGCGTCTTGAACTTGATCAAGGGGTGGGTCTTGTTGTGATCGTTGGCAGGACTTGCCTCGCAGTTGGCACAGAAGTCAAGATCATGACAAACGGCACATTTGTAACGAACCCCACGTATGTACGTTCCGACATTCGTTTGACACAGGGGTCCGTCGCAGCAAATGCCCGAGTGTGTGGGTTGCATCACAGCCGAAGCATGAAGATCTGCAAGCGGATCGTAAATAGCTGCAAACCGATGTCTCGGATGACTGACATGAGCATTCTGCACGCATTTGACGCAGTAATCCCAGTCGGGGCAGTCGAGGCACTTATGGCGGACTCCAACGATATACTGCATGTCGAGATTAGATCTGTGTCATCGCCAGGATAAAACCAAGGAGGAAAGGAAAAGAAAAGCTCACAGTATCACAGCCGTCGCAAATCGCATGGTGAACCTGATTTCGACCAGGTCCCATTCTGATTCGGACGTGACTGGGCCACTCGGTTCCAGGAACAGCAGAAGCAAAGCCGTGACTGGGGTGATGACCATGAGCATCTTTCACGAAGCAGGGCTGGCAGAGATCATAGTCATCACAAGTTGTGCAGTGCAGAAACTCGTCTTCTGGAAGCTCTGTGTGAGAAACCGGAACAATGTTAGCAAAACGAAGCTCCCTGTGCCACACACTTATGTAGGATAAATGTCGAGCAATTGCATACCTGAAACACACTGATTGCACGTCCGAGTGGTGTCGCCAGGCAGCCGCAGACCCGCGGCAGCTGTATCTGCCCGTTTCTTGTCGTCTTTCGTCGCGTCGAAGACCCCAAGGAGAGCGTGTTGGAACGCAACGTCCTCGTTAGCCTTCTTGTCGCCGACTGAAGTGCTTGTATCAACCCGTGACACAGGCGTCTTCAACGCCTTGTCATTGAGTATGGGCTTCGCCAGACGGAATTCTTCAGATGCAGGGGCGTCTGGAATAGCAGGCTGGGCTCCCAGCGAAGGACGTGTTGCCTGTAAGGTTGGCTTGGTGGCAATGGTTTCGGTGGTGCTGTTCACGATTTGCCCGTTGTTGATGGTGCGCTTGATCAACCAATGGTCGTCACTGTAGCAGGTAATTCCCCGCTCGACGCATGCTCGACATAGATCGAAATCGCCGTCGTCACAAGTCGAGCAGTGATAATGGGCATCGGGGATATTCTCTTCGCAGCTGTTGCAGCATACGGCAAACGCCATGCCTGAGGCAGGGCAGACCTGACACAGCGGGCCGGAAAGCTTAGGAACTGCTGATGTGGTGGTGGATGCCTTACATTCAGCCATCTGCGAGCTGATTCGCTCGAATTCCTTCTCAAGTTCCTTGTTGGTATCCAGCACCTGCTGCAAACGGTCTTCAAATTCGAAGCGGCGGGCCGCGCCTCCAATGTAGCATGCGTCATATTCCTTGAATTTATTGAGTATGTTGATGCGGGGAGAGCTGTTTGTCGAGGCAGGCGAAGGGATGGGATGAACAGGCTCGGCCGTCGCTACTGGTGTGTCGTTGGCCGTATCGAGAGCGTCCTCGACTGTGACTGCTTTGGGGATGCGCTTGACGGGAGCCTGCAGCAAAGATACTCGCAGCTTCAATTTCGATTTTGCCTTGGCAGCTCTGTACAGTTGCTTGTACACGGATGAGTTGGAAGCGTCAAGCATGACAAAGGCAGCTGCAGAGTCGGAGTAACGTTCCATCATTATATTGGAGTTACTGGGAAGCTGCAAGAGATGGCGGATCTGTAAAATAAGTGAGTTAGTGGACTGTGCGTAGAGCCTGAGCCAGATGATTGAATGTCGGAGCTTACGTTCTGTTCCAGAGTTCCGGGAACCATCTCACGAAGGGGCATCTTGGTACGGCAGGTGGCCCCATCAAAGGTCACCTTGACCGTGATGACGGCATCGGATCCGGTGTGTGGAATGGACGACATGCTGAGACGACTATGGCCAGCACGCGGTTTGGATGGATGTAAAGAAGGAACTGCAAGTGAGAGCAGTAGGAGATGGAAGTTGGTGTTTCCGGGGTGAACGGGCGGTCAGCTGTGCGTGCGCAGGTAGGCAGGGGCGGTGACGAATCAGCCGTGCTGTTCGAAGCAACCACTGTGTGAGTGGCGGCGGTGGGGTGCGGAGCTCAGTCAGTAAGGCAGCGCAGGGCGAGCGAGGCAGGTGGTGGTGGCTGCTGCTGGGCTGGGCTGGGCTGGGCTGGGCGGAGTTACGCGACCAGGCGAGCTTGTTTTAAAATGCGCGGATATTGATCTCAAGAGATGACGGTAACCTTGGAGGCATTCAAGTAGTGATGTGAGGCAAGGCAGGCATTCCCAGATTTGATATCGGGAGTAGAAAGAGCAAGCAAGCAGGCAGAGAAGTGGAGAGGAAAGATTAGAGACAGGAAGCGGGATGGGCGGGAGAAGAGGAGGGAAAGCAGACGGATTTGGGGCGAGATGGTCGATGCGGGGCGCTGAGTGGTCGCCGTGGTGGGGCGGCTGGAGCGACCAGGGCACCCAAGGTGAACGCATGCACGTACAAAGTTCGGAGAGGACGGCGAAGCTGGCGCACTCGTTCTCTGGCTATCCGCGGCTAGGTATTTCTCACAAGGTTACACAGCAGACACGATGGCTCATTTTGATTTGCTGTGTGTAGTCCGTGCAGCTGGTTTTCTGACTCTGCCAAGCTGTTCCGATATCCAGCAAATCGAAGCCACAGTTTCACAAACGCCGACGACCGCGTGAGCCAAGGCAGATGACGCTTGCTCTCTGTCGAGCGTCGGACGCCTCATCTTTTGTTTTCTTTTCTTTACGCACTCTCTTTTGAATTAGAGTCCACAATTGTACGCTACTCTGGCGGGCCTGGCTCCGGCTGAGAGGTCAAGTCGCCGGCTGGTGTTCTCGGACACATGAAACAGCTCGGTTTGAATATCGCGAGTGATTTATTAATTGCCCCAGTTTCCCTCCGTCCCTCTGCCCACCCCCAGTCTCTCTCCAGAATTCGGTGGGGACAGGACATGTGTCGGGACCCGCTCGCACCTGATGCCCGGATGCTTGACCCGAGGGCATTGCTTTCACTACCAGGTACCTACTACAGTAGATAGTAGAAGTCTGCACTGCCGCCTTGTTTCTGAAGTCTGCGATAAACTTTGCTTCAATCCGCCGGTCGTTCCGATGCCTGCTGTTGACAACAGTAAATGACGCATACCTGCAGTGTGATTGGTCGTGTGGCGCCGCCGCCTGCGAAGCCTGGAAGCGCCAAAAGCGACCTAACAACCAAGATAAGGTTTCCCCAATTCGGATTCGAGAACACGAAGCGTTCGGTGTGTCTCGACTCCTCAGAAGGTCATGATGCGTTTATATGCATCGCTCGTTGTGCAGATGTAGGGCCTGTATATCCGGTGTTCGTGGCATGATTGGTACAATGCAGAGCTCGATTGAACAACCACTCAAAAGAACCCAGGGCCATTCAAGGCCGCGAAGGCCATTCGAACCAAAGCCTGGAAAGTTCCACGCCTTGGCCCACAACTTTGACCCACTCAAGATACAATTCGTGTACAAGGTTCGCATATCGATGTGTCGTGTCTTGTCAACATACTAGGTTACCTCTATTTGTGTCCCCTACCGTGCTTGCAGCTCAGGTGCGTTTAGCTTCTAGGCAGGCAGCTTCGCGGAATTGCGCTGGCAAACATATCATGAAGCTTCGTCACTAATGAGCAAGTCCCGCATCAAGTTTGGACTTTCGGTTCCTCCAACTTCAGGTTTCCTATATAGTACTCCTAACACCCAGGCAAAACGAGAAGAACACCGCTGCCATGAACAGCTACAAAAGGAGACACGAAGAGAGGCGCCCACCGCTCCAATGCCATAAAGAATAAATCGATAAAGCTGTTGGTGACCAGTAAGGTGTGATTCCCAACGAGCCCCAAAAAGAAAAGAGGAAAAGAAAAAAAAAAGACAGCCGAGACCGATTACGGCTTGCGGCTTTGTCTCTGCAGTCTGATGGGTCTTCCGACTGCCACAGCGCCGTTTGCGGGACTGTTAGTCGCGAGCATAGCTTCTCCCCAGGCCCAAACATGTTCCTGCTGCACAAATGATTACAGGCTTTCTTTTGTCTTGGACAAATTTCTAGAAACCCTCAAATGCATGACGAAAAACAGTGACTGGACAAGGAGCATCATGCGTGTAATGAACAGAAGCGTCCACGTACAAGGAACTTCATGCTAGGATGGCCGATCTTTGAGACTGCGAAGCGCAGCAAATCCGAAGAGCGGCAAGGAGAGAAAGGGGATACCCAAGAACCCTTCAAACACCAGTGAAAGCAAAAGATGAGAAATCGGGGCAGGTGGAGAAAAAAAAAGAAAGAACCAGAAAACAAGTCGCAGGGTCATGGGTGAGACTTTCTGCACGAGGAAGGAGAAATGAGAAACAGCACAAGAGAGAGAGAGAGAGGGAGGGAGGGGGAGAGAGCCACTATACAGTGGCTAGCAACTCAGGTAAGAGAAGCTGAGGGCAAGAAATTGGAGAACCGTCAAAGATATCACAGTTCTACTGTGGATAGTAGACCATTCCCGGTGTAGGTTGAGGATAGTAGAATCCGTCGGGCGAGGGTGTGACCACTCCAGCTCCGCTCATGACAGTGTTCTGATAGCTAGGAGGGGCAGAATACGGCGGGTACGAGTTGACAGGTGCAATCTGACTGGCATCAAAATAATAAACCATGCCATTAACTTCTTGGGCCACCAGGTTTGAACCTGTCGATGAGTTGTGTCCATGCCCGTGTGACGCAGGCGACTGTTCTGTCTGGGCCATCGGAGCAAAAGCACTTGGTACGGGGCCAGGTTGGCCGTTTGGAACAAAGGCAGGCGCAGCTGCAGATGGCGTCATTGTTGGGCCAGGATAGTTGGAGGGATAGTAGAAGCCCTGCTGCGGCTGAACCGAGTACATCTGTTGACCGTAGTAGGCAGGTTGTCCATACGAGGTAGGTTGAAACGGTGCGGCGTGGATGGCACGTTCTGGAATGTGAGATAACGGTGTCCCGGTCGACTGCTGATAAGAGGGCCTCCGTGAGTGTGAATCCTGTCCGTAGCCGTTAGCGACTTGGGGAGGCACCTGCTGGTGGAAGGCCTGTTGGAAGGCCTGTGGTACGCCAGCAGCGGCGCCAGTTTGTGCCATAGGAGTCTCGATGTCAGCTACAGAAATGTTCTTCTGTGGACGAGGCTGATGCATTGGAATCGAGTTTGGTGCATTCTCCTGGACGACCAGTTTGTGCGGTTGAGGATGCCCTTGTGGTCCAGGATATCCATTGATCGTTGACGTCTCGATTGCAGCCATCTGTTCAGCGTGGTAAGTAGGATTTGGCACAGACATCACTGTGCCGACGGGTCCTGGTCCAGGCCCAGCCATAGGGGCAGGGCCGTACATGGAATCCAGAGCAGGACCGTTCGCCGGCATTGGTAGGGTTGGCTGTGAGGCGCCGCTCGGTGGCAGACGAACGATGGGACGGATATTATCTGCGGGCATTGGCGGCCGTGATGTGACGGAGGCCGTTGGCGAGAACACATAATCGCGCTCATGCACGATGGAAGAACGCCGACTGAGTGCCAAGCTAGGGGAATAGGTACTTCCGTAGTAGCTGCCACCAAAAATGCTGGTTCTCCTTGAGAAACCACCATTGGAACCCCACGTAGACCGAGGCTTTCCACGCACTCGCTGCTGATTCGGCCTGAGAGCTCGTGGAATGAAAGTGAAGGATCGATCAAGGGCAGGGAAGATATAGCGTGGATGATGATGTGGAAGGGAGATCCTGACAGGCTTGTCACGTCGAAGCGGCGGGCGATGATCAGGCAAATTGGTGTACTGCTTGACGGCCACGCCGGGGTAAAGACTTGCTTTCTTCATGTTGGGCAGAAATACACGCACTTGTGCGTTTCCGATGTGTTTCTCTGTTGAGAGAGCCCGATTGATGGGGGTGATGCTGAGCGAGCAGGTGCGGATGAGGCCGTCCCCGTTGGGCGGTCCTTCGGCATCAGCCAGTGGTCGGGGCCGTCGGGGCCCAGGCTCGGCCACAAAATCGTGCATGTCATGAGTCCATGGAGAAGTCGTCGTCGGGTCCGATGGTTGATGTGTATGACTGGACCTGAATGTCAACACAGAGGCTCTAGACAAGTGTGCAAAGGGAAGGGAAATGGTGGCGGCTTGCGCATCTTTCTCGACATACCCGAACGTAGGAAAGGTTGCGCCAGCTCCATACCGGCCACCTCGGCCTCTGGCCCTGCCAAAGGGTCTGAAGCCGTTCGCTGCAGGACCAGCGTGGCGGTGATCGTGCATGAAGAAGGAGCCCCGGTTGGGAACGAAGGCGGGATCCTCGTCTCTTCGCCGCTTGTAGTCCTCGTGCTCTTGTCGACGACGATCAACGTTCGAGCCGGGCGGCTGCTGCTGCCTGACAGCGGATGCCGAGCTCACGACGACTGGAGCCGAAGGTGACTTGGGTGGAGACGCGACCACTTCGTCGAAATCCATCTCCTGAGAAGGTGCGAGCTTGTCGTCAATGGAAAGGCCGTGTAGCATCATATCGGTATCGGAGACGAGCTTTATATCGCCGTTCGACGTGCCGGTGGCTTCGTGGGGGCGAGGAGCCGTTGAAGTTGCCAACGTTGCTGATTTGGCGGCATTGGGCGGAGTTGACGATATCTTCTCACTTTTGCTTGTGTCACTGTCCAGACCGGCATCATCGTCCGAAAGGGAGCCATCTGACAAGGAATCGTCCTCACGGCCATCATCGTCACCCTCATCCTCAACACGACGTCGAAGACCAAGCTTTCTACGTCGTACGCCAGGCATGACGTTGAGGAATGCCGCCGATATTAACAATGCACGTGGAGAGAAGGAGAGATTGTCGTCGAGGACGAACGCGCACTTTGATACAGGAATACCATACGCGGCAGGCAGCTGGCGATTGACGATAACGTTGCGTGTTTATTGCGACAGGAAGCCGTGGGTCGATGGCACACAGCGCGTTGTGATGAACTGCTGTCGAGGCAAGGATGCAGTACCAGGATGAAGACAGAGAAGCCAAGGGCTATGACGACGGAACGCACGCACAAAAGCGGGAAGATTGGCCCCCTTGACCCGACAGATGCTGCGGGCGAGGTCAAGAGCCCGGCAGAAGCAGCACAAATGTTTTGCCAGGTAATGCGAAATGCGAAGAAGAGTGAGATGAGGTGGTCAAGGCGGAAAGAAAAGGGCAAGAGAAGAAAAGAAAAGACAAAAGATTTGGGATGCAGTCTGGTGGTGGTGTTGATGGAGGCGCGGAAGAAAAAGCGTCGCTCTGGTGTGGCTTCGGTACATCTGGGGCTCTTGGACCGGGGCCCAACGGTGCAGTGATGAATCAAGTGGTCGGGCCAGGGCAGACTGCATAACGAGAGTGATCCCTGAACGGGGGTGCCCCTCCAAAAACGCACCAGACAGGTGCAGCACGGGGCATAGGGAGGGCCGGTCGCCTAAAACTTGGGCGCAAGGAGACGCGGCGAGTGGGGCCAAGCTTGCGATGCCTCGAGCGAAAAAACACCAAGCTGTCGCGATGACCTTACTGGACTTCAGCCTGCTTCCGCGCACTCCCGCGCACTCCCGCCTGATGCTGCCAGTCAGTGAATCTGCCGGGACCATCTGTATGAGACAGGTGTCCGCAGCAGCTGCATCGGTGTGTGGAGGCCGGCACGGCGAAAACTGTCAACGCAGTGCTGCTCCTTTGCTCTCTCACGCTGGTTTTTGTTCTTCTTTTTGCCCTCTTCCCGAACATACATCATCCCCCTCATCCATACAATCTATCCTGTCAACGATGTCAAAGAATCCCATGTGCGTACAGCAGACCAAGCATGGACTGCAACATGGCCTAAGCTCGGCCCAGGAAGGATGTCTTCAACGACCGGAACAAACTTGGTTATGACACGCAGCCCATTCTGCTCGTCCAATCACGGATCATTCAGTGTCGAACAAGCCCATAGTTTCTTCTTCCCATTGGCCAGGCCAAGCAATGCATCAACGGGATTGAATTCGAATCAGAATTTTTCCCTGAGAATCACCGCCGACAGCGCAGGACCCCCTCCGATGCAATGACGATGATATTGCGCATCGCGTGAGACCAAGTGCAGACCGAGCGGTCCTCTCTGTCCTTTGTTTGTGGTCTCGTGGCAGTCCAGCGTACGAGACCTTGATCAGGTCTTCTCCTCTGGACAATTCGCTGCGATAATCTGGAGCTAGCTACCTGAGCTACCTGACGTGGATTCTCCCCACCGTCCTTGAGCTTTTTTTTTTTTTTTTTTTTTTTTTTTTAAACTTCCCGGAAAGAAGGCACAGCAACACTGTACACAACCCCTGGTCTGATCTGGTCACGACAGTCGATACTGCAGACAATCGATACTGCTCGTCAGCCAGAGATAGTGAATCAAGACTGTGCCGGCCGACCTGACGGCCAATTTACTTTTGCCTCATTGTTTTGCGCAACACAGCTGCGCGATTCGCGTGTGTGCTTGAAGCGACAGAGCTCTATGGCGCCGGTAGCATGGAGAGAAGGAAGTATACTAGGCTACAAAGGGCCAAGTTCCTGGCAGCCAGTGGCCTTACATGGCGTCAATGAACGTACTGCTCTTCGAGATCATCATTCATGCCAATGGGTGCGGCCGATGCGATGCCGGTACAGCGGCAGTCGGGGGTTCTTGCACTGATGAGTGCCAGGCTTGGGGTATGCCGGGGCTTGACCTGCTCGTGGCGAAACCCCAGCAGCCCTCGGGAATTAGTCGCTTCCTTCATCGGGATGCTCATTCTCGTCGCAAGCTTATGAGAATGGATCGTCGAGGTCGAACCCCTCTCAGCCTACCCATTAGGTTCCCACTACCTGTACGCAGTAATGGCTTCATGTGTACAAGCCTGACGACAACGTCGATGCTTTTTCGTTCAAGAACTGTTTTTACAAAACTGCCTGCAACATATTGGCCTGAGGCCGCCGTCCCCGTACTCATCTGTGTGACAGCAATGGTCATCAAGATGTCTCAAGTGCAATGCAACCCATCCTCGGACTGTTCTTTTCGTCAACTGCATGCAGCGTCTCCTGACCTTGGGCTTTGGGCGAATGCCGCCCACTGCCGCGCTGCCGCAGTGTCACAATTTCGGTTCCTATCGTTGGAGAGTTCTGGACACACACCCTCCTGGCTCTTGACCAAAAGCCGCAAGGTCCGCAGCGTCCATTCTGAAGTCTTTTCCGGGTAAAGATTCTTCAAGAGAGACAATCTGTCCAAGGACGGACACAAGCATGCTCCGTCTCCATTTCGCATGCAAAGGCATTTGGTCCCCTTTGAATGAGGCTATGGCTGCACGTGTCACCGGCGTGGGCATGAGGCTCGCATGTGCCATAATGGGACAATCAGCCCTCTGTGAATGTTCTCTTTGATATATGCCACCGTTCATTGTGTGATCAGCAGAGGATCTTGATATCCGAGTATGTTGTGTACGTGTACGTACTGACAAACAAGTGTTTGCGTCCAGGTCCATTTTGCGCCATCTCCAGTCGAAGCCCTCTATCCTCCATCGCATAGCTTTTCTGGTGTATTGCTGAAATCCAATCACTGACATCCGCGCCATGCACTACCAATGACGCTTCCAAGACGGCTACCCAATCGAATGACGGCGCGATTTGCCAAGTGCGCAGCGGTCATTACTCTTGACATGGTCAGGGTATCTTTTAGCATTCAGGAAAGACAGAAAAGACCTTTTCAACATCATGAGCAAACCGTCCATGTGGTCCACAAATCATGGTAGCAGGCAGCCAGTGTCATGAGCTTGCGATATGACGCATCCTTGCGCTCTCCCGGCCAGCGGTGCTTCAGAAGTGGCAAAACCATGATTTTTCTTTCTGTCAGGCGTGCCCGCAGCAGAAGCCGAAGACCGCCGCGTCATTGTGCACAAGGGCGCTGGCACTGGCGCGCGGGAGTAGGCCAGGCTAGTAGGGATCCCCGAGGGAAGGGAAGGGGAACAGAGGGTTTGTCATCCGTCTATTGTTTCAATTAGTGCCGGCAGGTCTTCTCACCCTTGCTTGTCACGCCAGCGCGTCCGTCACCGAGGAAAGAGAGACAAGAAGCAAAAGCTTCGTGGATGAGCTGCAACCAATCGTAGAGATTACCACGACCCAGCTTGCTTGTTTGCTTTGCTTGCTGACTTTCCTGCTTGTTTGCTTGCTTGCTGCTTGCAGCGATTCATCGGAACGTCCCCTCACCCCCAGCCAGCCCTCAACTTCTTGAGCCCCTCCCCTCTGCGTCTCTCCGCAGCCGAGCCGAGCCTGGCCTGGTCTGGCCGAGCAAGCAGAGTCACACAAGACGGCTGCTGCACGCAAAGCATCGACCCCTGTCGAACTGCTGCACCGCATTACGCGCGCGCCGCCCCTCCCAGAGACGGCGAAAGGCGGGGTGAACGGCATGGGGGGATGGGTTGAGATGGCAGCCTTCTTTCCATCCGTTGCTCTGTGCGCTGCGTGCGCAGCCGCATTCGGCGAGGACACCACGGAACGGACAGAGCGAGCTCAAGCTTGCGTCTGTCTGTCTGTCTCTCCGTCTGCGTCTTGTCTATCTGCACAGCAGCCTTTTTGAGCCATCACAAATACGCGAGCATTGCGGTATGTTCCTCGCTCAGAGCAGCACAGTATAGTGCAGTGCAGTGACCATGAATTGTCCCCCAAAAAAACATGTTTATCGAAAAAGAATGGAACCCGCCTCGCCTAATTGCTCTACGCGTGCCGATTAGAGCTACCCATTCTTTCCACGTGCGCTCTCTTTCTTTCTTTTTCTTTTTTCGATTGGCGCTTCTTGTCCTTCCCGAAGTGGAACACTATGTGCAGCAAAAGAAAAAAGAAGAAGGTAGAAAAAAAGAAAGAGAAGTGCACGCATGGTGTGCATATCGTGGTTCCCCTCGGTTCCCCTCATTTAGTCTAACCCCCCCTCCCCCCTCCTCTTTCGTAGCTAGCCAGCCATCGTAGCCGCTTTTCCCCTCTCAGTCCAGCCGACGTCAAGCCCAATTTCAATCTCGTCGTGCGTCCATGTGCGTGTGTGTGTTTTCGTGTGCATGTATGGTAGGGTAAAAAAAAAAAAGGCTTTCAACTCTTCTCACCTCCCTCGCTTCTCTTCCTTTTCTTCTTCGCTTTCGCTCCATCTGCACCTCCAACCAGCTCCCCGCCCAGCTCCCCGCCCAGTATCCTCGTACCTACCCATCAGTTCCTCCAACCTGACCGAATTCTACTCTCGTGCACCGTCGCTCGGCCACCGCTCACACAAGGAAGAAAAGAACAGAAACGTGCGTTGGTCACCAAGGAGATTGCCGACCCAGCGGCACATCAGGCGAGAAATACACACGCAAACACACACAGAGAGAGAGAGAGGGAGAGAGAGATAAAAGAGGGTGTGAGTGAGTGAGTGAGTGGGTGTGTGTGTGTGCGATTGAATGGGCCGGATTCTTTCAGAGTTGAAAGCAAAGCAAAATCAACACAAAAAGAAAAGAAGTGAAGAAGAAGGAGGCGAAGAACCAGCGGCGGCAGCAGAAGCAGCAACTTGCACAATGGCCAATCTTCCCTCCCAACACCCAACGCTGTCCATACACCTCAGCGACATCACCCTCACACCACTAATAACATCGTCCTCCTCGCCGTCCCACCTCGACTCCCTCACCGCACTCACGTCCAGCGCGCTGTCGTCACAGATCGCCGCGCAGCGGGCGCATCTCGGCCGTCCGCAGCGCATCATGGTCGAGTATCCCGACTCGGGCGCCATCGTCCTCCAGACCTATCTCGACCCGCGCGACTCGTATACTTCCTCTTCCTCTTCTGCCGCAAACAACAACGTCTCTCGGGCCGAGGCAGAAGACGCAGACGCAGACGCAGATGCAAACGGAGAGGCAGAAGGAGGAACGGCAGCAGCACCAGCACCAGCACCAGCAGGAAAGGACGACAGCAGTGAGGCCGTGGTGCGGGGTCGGGTGGATGAGCACAGGCAGCGCCATCGCCAGCACCAGCAGTCGCCAGAGGACGCTGCACCGATGCTGGTCGGCGTCATCGTCGCCGCGACGTCAGATGATGCGGGTGAGGCGAGGCGCGCCGCTGCTCGTCTCGAACGGCTGGGCCGCGAGTTTCAGAAAGGGTGGTTGGCTCAGGCGGATGGCAGCTCCACGCCCGCCGCCGCAGCACTGGACTCATGATGCTTCTGATCAAATTGCTCGAGAGCATCATGGAGCATCGAGAACTTCCACTGGCTTTTTTCCTGCCTGATGCCATGCCACACAACCGAACTTGAATTCGCCCGATTCTAGTGCGAGGCGCTACAAACTTTACTATTCTTCGTTGCACCAAGCCTTCCATGGACTGAATGCTGCAAGGGCCTGCGCTCAAGGAGCCTCCTATGGAAATCGTCGCATTCACACTCCAGAGGTCAACCCGGTTGTCTTCGTTTCACAATTCCCCTCATGTTGTTCAGTGTTCTCATCAGCGCGGAGTTTTAGGTTCTCCCTGTTACGCTATTAGTCTACCCAAGCCAGCAAAATTCGTTCTGCTGCAGCATTTGTCTTGCATTCACAAACTATATCGTCGCTGGTATTGATTGGATGGAGGATCACCATGTAGTAAAATTGCATCATCACAAGTCTGTCTTTGACTATAGCATCTTCTATATAATTTTGTATCATTCCGATAAATCTCCATACCCGTGCACCCAAATGTCTGGAACCGCGACGAGAATTGCTACGCTGTGATGATTCTCGTCGCGGTTCCAAGGATCAACATTTCTTCATAATCGCAAAATCCATGAAAACCGAGCGACCTGTTTCATCTCACATCTAATTTAGATGAGCTGCTGGAACGCTCTATTGACAGGCGAGCGAACATTGGGCACATCCTTCCAGAAATCAATCGTGGCAACAGCTCGCTTGGCGATACCCTCGGGGGTGAACTCAAATTTCTGCAAGCATCATTTAGCATCTGCCGCCAGAATTCACTTTACCAAAAGAGGAATGGAGTTTTACCTTGTAAACATCCTTGTAGGCACCAGACGCGCCAAATCGGTTGATACCAAATTGCTCATGGGTGTACCGTTCCCAGCCCATGGTGCTCATCACCTCAACAGACAAGGAGGGAACACCGTCAGGCAGCACAGAGAGCCTGTAGTCCTTAGACTGCGCATCGAATACCTCGAAGCATGGGATGGAGACGACGCGAGCCTTCACATTGTGCTTTTCGCCAAGGTATTTGACCGCCTCCAAGCAAATGGAGATCTCTGAGCCAGTAGAGACCAGGGTAATGTTGGCGCCAGGATCTTCGTGCAGGACGTATCCACCTTTGATAGCCTTTTCGATGGTTGAGCCCTCGAGCTGAGGCAGATTCTGTCGGGACAGAGCGAGAATGCTAGGGGTGTGCTTAGAAGTCAAGGCGACGTAGTAAGCAGCGCTGGTCTCATTGCCATCGGCAGGGCGCCACACCATGCAGTTTGGCAACGCGCGGAAGTGAGCTAGAGTCTCAATAGGCTGGTGGGTGGGACCATCCTCTCCCAGACCGATGGAGTCGTGGGTAGCAACCCAAATGGCGCGAATCTGAGACAATGCGGACAGGCGAACGGCACCGGCAGCATACGAGACAAAATTGAGGAAAGTACCGCCGTAAGGCAAAATAGTGCCGTACGCTGCGAGGCCGTTCATGATAGCACCCATACCGTGCTCACGTACACCGTAGCGAACATAGCGACCGGCATAGTCACCAAGACCATTTGATTTAGGCTGAAAGTCAACAGCAGACTTCCACCGAGTCAAGTTGGAGCCAGTCAAGTCGGCGGAGCCACCGAAAAGCTCGGGGACGACGGACTCAATTTTGCTCAGAACAGTCTCGGACAGCTTGCGAGAGGCGACGGCAGAGTCGGCGGGAGTGTAGACGGGCAGCGCCTTCTCCCAACCTTGCGGCAAATCTCCTTTGAGACGTCTCTGAAGATCAGCATGCTCCTTGGGGTATTTCTCAGCATACTTGGACAGCAACTGGTTCCACTTTTGCTCGATCGAAGCGCCTTCAGAGGAATGCTTCCCGTAGAGATCATAGACCTCCTTGGGAACGTGGAAGGGTTCCTCAGGGAACTTCCACTTCTGCCTCAATTGCTTGATGTCGTCGGCCTTGAGGGGGGAACCGTGAACACCGTGGGTGCCCTCCTGGAGGGAGCCAAAGCCAATTGTAGTCTTGAGCTTGATCAAAGAGGGCTTGTCCTTGACCTCTTGGCACTTCTTGATAGCAGCTTCCATGCCAGCAAGATCGTTGTCGCCGTCATCGACGACGACCACGTGCCAGTCGTAAGACTCGTATCGCTTGACTACATCCTCGGTGAAAGCGCAATTGGTGTCACCGTCAATGGAAATATGGTTATCATCATAGATGCAGATGAGATTGCCCAACTTGAGATGGCCAGCAAGCGAAGAAGTCTCGCTCGAGACACCTTCCATCAAACAACCGTCGCCGAGGAAGCAATAGGTGTAGTTGTCGACGATGTCAAAGCCTGGCTTGTTGAAAGTGGCGGCCGTGTGAGCTTGAGCCATGGCAAGACCGACGGCGTTTGAAACACCTTGACCAAGAGGCCCTGTGGTCACCTCTATGCCGGGGGTATCATGCGACTCGGGGTGGCCTGGAGTCTTGCTGTCGACTGTCTGCAGCGAGTGTTAAATTATCCGCAGCTGTGCGACGGTCATTTCAGGCTCGTACTAACTCGAAAATCCTTAAGATCTTGAAGGCTGAGGTCATAGCCAAAGAGATGCAGCAAAGCATACTGAAGCATGCAGCCGTGGCCATTGCTAGCACGCCACCTGAGTCAGCCTCTTTGTCCGTTGAGGTTATCTTGTCGGGGCGTGATTTGACTTACGAAAGAACAAATCTGTCACGATTCAACCACTTGGGGTTCTTGGGATTGAATTTCATGAACTTGTTGAAAAGGACGTGGGCAATGGGTGCCATGCCCCTAACATTGAACCAACTGTCAGTTACCACCTTGATGAGCTTCGCGAGGTGGCGACTCACATGGGGGCACCAGGGTGTCCTGAGTTGCTGCGGAAGGTGGCATCAACCTGAGTGAGACGGTATAGTCAGCTTTCTTTTCCCTGGATGTTGCAAATGTCGCTCACGCGTCCCAAAAGCGAAACATTCTCGTTGGCAAGCAATCTTCGCTTCTCCGCATCGTGATAGTCAAGGCGAAGCTGTCGTGGCGGGGTACGGTGAGTGGTGGAGTAGAAAAAAAGCTCAACTTACCGCGAGCAGGCGGATGGTGTTGATGGCCAACTGATCAATTTCGCTGTACGTCATGGTGGGCAACTTTTCAAAGGAATTGACGATAATTGGGGTTGGAGAGAAGGGGGTGCAGACAACGAAGGGTGTCTGGCTGGAGGCGAGGATTGTATTTAAATGGGATGGGGAGGAAAAGCGATAGCGGAAGCAGCAGTGGCAGCGGCAACGGCGGGGTGGGAGCTTGGACCGACCTCCTCTGCATTACTGAGGGGAGAGGGGTTATGTCATGGTATTCTGCCCGGTGGGTCCGGCGTCACAGGCGATGGCAAGAGCGAACGAGCGCGCTTGCATCCCTACGGTGGTTTCGCCGCCTTTCCTTACCTTTAACATGACTATATCACGGAACGGCATATGTGCGAGGCGATGAAGTGGTTAGTCTACCAAGCATTCAGACATATCTGGGCTCGTGCATGCCCGGCCGTGTCGAGCTCTCCATAGAGATCCCCGGATGATGTAGTCTGCGGATCGCAGCTATTGATGCTTGCAAACCGAGCTCGTTTGAGCAACACAATGACCGTTCTCCGCTCAGTCTTTTTCGAACGCGGTCAAGAAATGCTGGCCCTCCCTTTCTTCGCATCTCAGACAGTCTCAGCAGAACCCTGAAGACATTCCGCAATCGCCATGGCTGTCCTTGATCTCTTTCATCAATTCGCAGACGCCACTTGGTACCTTTTCCTCTCTTTTTGTTGACGACTGGGTGGGGCTCGCAACATGTTTAGCGTCTTAGCCCAAAAAAAAATTGGGATTCAGTCAGGGCCTTGAAGGTGACAAAGATTTCACGAGCAACCAAACTTTTGTGATACGGTGCGGCACCTACTTCCCTGAAAATTGGGGCGCTGTCCCCTCCAATTTATTACGATGCAGCCAGTGACGACGGCCGCAAGCAAAAAGTCTGCAGTGGGCTGACGCAATGTGGTACGGTATCTGCTCCGGCACGACTCCATCCCTCGGACGTATCTAGGCCTGCGGAGATGATACGGCCAGGAATCCACTTGAGTGAATGTGATGCAGCCGGCAAATGAGGACTCGTGGATCCAACGGCCACAATACTTGGATGGGAATGACGTCGTTGCAAGCTTGGCTCGCGCTGATAAGACATGTGTATTCTAGATGATGCTGAAGAGACGAAGCCCTTTTATTTCCCGCAGCTTTTTTCTTATATGCTTTCCTTTCCGTCGGATGAGCCATGAGTCTTTTTATTGACGGACCCCTTGCTGGCGGGCAACCCACGCGGTCTGGATAGATCGAAAGTAGCCCTCGATCTGAATTCGGCCCATATCGGCAAAAATCTTGATGAACCCGGGCCATCGCGGAATAATTTAGTTGGTTTTCAAACGGCCGATGATCAAACTTGACTGTCGGCGTTTGCCCTGTAGGAAGCAGCTCGTGGCAGTTCGGACGACTGTGCTCCGCGAGTCGAGGCCCAGGGTGCGAGGGTATCTCCGGGCCAAGGCAATCGGACTTGCTCGGGCGGAGGTGCTGTCAGCCTGATCGGTATACCCAATAGCAGATGCAATTGTAAGGCTGTTGACGAGTCACGATCGTGTCTTGAGCGTTCAAGTGCGGAGAGCCCAAAAGCGGCCAAGCTTGGGCGGAGGCAAATTATCTACGATCAAACTCGAGATCTACCACGAGATACCTCGTACAGATTGGAGAGATGGCATGGTCCTTTGCGTCAAGCCAATCTCATTCTCGGGCGATGCAGTTCCTGCTGTTCGATCAATTAGGGCTCGTTCCAGATCTGCAACATTGTAGCCAATTGCAGTGCCAAGAGGGTGGATTTCTTTTTTGCAGACCCCCTTCTCGTCAAGCTTGTCTCATTGCAAACCTCGTCACTGGTTACCACAACCCAAGTAGGCAGGTGATTCGTCATTTCTTCGGCCCGTCATTAACAATGCATGCGTATTGAGACATTCAGTGCTCATTTTCGCGCCTCATCTCACCAAAAGACATGGTCAATCGCGCCTCAACGGGCAAGAAAAAGAAGGCTGCTTCGGCGATCCGGGACCCCAAGAAAGATCCACCGCGGCCACCACCACAACCACAATCACAACAACAGCATTCAAACGCCGTGGTAATCAACAACGATGCAAGTCAGACACTCAAACAACAGCAAAAACTGCTCGACGTATACTCGACGACCTTTGACAGCCTCCTGACTTCTGAGCGATTTTCTACCATCCTACAAGAGATCAAGCAGGCCCTGTACCATCGAGATTTTGCGACGGCCTTTGGGAACGAAGGGCACTTACAGACCTACGCTGCGAGATGGAGTCCCACGCGCACCTTGTGCTACGCAAGTATCTTTGCTGGACTTGACAAGTACCTAAGCCAGAATGCGGTGGCGGCGGAAGCAGCACCTGTCAAAATGCTATGTATTGGTGGCTGCTCGGCAGAGCAAGTCGCCTTCGCATCCTTCCTTCAGTGTACGGGGAGATCTGGATCTCTTACCTTGCTCGATTCGGCGCCCTGGGCAGACGTCACTTCCTCGTTGCAGACACAGCTCACCGCCATTCCTCCAATGTCAAAATACGCCTCAGAGGCCGCCAAGGCGTCGAATCAGCCGCTCTTGAGGCAAGATCAGCTTCAGTGCACTTTCGTGCAGGGAGATGCTCTGGACCAGACGGTGGCAAAATTGCGAGAATTGAGTGGCAAAGGGTCTCTCGTGGCAACACTCATGTTCACTCTGAACGAACTTTACACCGACGGGGGCATTGGCAAGACGACGAGATTCTTGACGGCGCTGGGGGATGCTCTGCCCGCCGACAGCTTGTTGCTTGTAGTAGATAGTCCCGGAAGCTATTCGGAGGCAGCCATTGGCAAAGAAAAGAAAAAGTATCCTATGCAGTGGCTGCTGGATCATACTTTAATGGAGAGCGAGGCCGAGGCGTACTCGTGGGAGCGACTCGAGTCTGAAAATTCAGTTTGGTTCAGGCTGCCGGAAACACTGGCATACCCGGTTCCTCTGGAGAACATGCGATACCAGATGCACCTCTACCGTGTTTGCAAACATGCACAGGCAAATGTGTCTTCCTAGAATATACTGTATTCAATGCATCATGTACAGTAGGAGAGTGGCGCTCACGCCCAAACGAGTTTCTTGATGGAATGGCCCAACTGCTCCAGTAGGCTCGTGTTCTTCTTGGCCTCCTGAAGAGAGATGATGTCCCCTTTTTCCGTCAAAGTCTTGTTCTGGTCCCCCACTTTGTGTGGCCGTACTTCCAGAGCCAACCGTTCGATCTCAGCACATATTGTCTCTACTTGCTGCAGCTCGGTCTGCTGGACGCCGCTTCCAGCATCGGCAACAGCCATTGAGGAGTCCGTATAGGGCGCTTTGCAAGCTAGCCTCCGCAATGAGGGCATCTGGGGCTTGCTGGAGAAGAGGCTCGTGAAGCCTGTCTGCGTCTTGTCTTCCTCTGACTGAGCCTTAGCTGAGATGTCACCATTCGTTGACAAAGTCCGCGTATTGGTCCTCTGAATGTTGCTCTTGCCTGGCTGATACGATATGACGAGGCCGACGTTCTTGATCTCGTCCATATGAGCCGGTGATACGGTCGAAGTGATGTACGTGCCGAACTTGATGTGTGTCACATTGGCCAGATGCACGCGTTCAAACGAAGAAACCTTGTCCAGGTCCCAGTCGAATCGGCACAGATACACAGCTGCATTAGTCACAAGGAGAATGACATCCTCCATGGGCCACGATCTAACCACGTCGGCCACTTTCGGACTGATCAATGCCCATCCACCATGGATTTCCTCGTTGACGTCTGCGACAACCCTCTTTTGGCAAAGCTCAATGGCTCTCTGGCGCATCTTGGCCATGGAAACTGCCGGATCTTTTGTCATCATGTCAGATTCGAACTCGTCGAAAACCTTCTCCGTCACGTTGCCGAGGAGGAAGTCCATGGCAGCTTGGCTAAAATAGTCGTTCACCATGCTGCTCTTCATATTAGTTCACTCATCTAGGCAAGAGATGTGATGAGGGTGTACATGCCCACTATAGAATCGTGCCAAGGATAGCCCTAGATCGTTCAGGGCGCCTCTATAATCTCGCTTCCTGGTCCTTGTGTAATCGCCCTTCATAGCGGCGGTTGACGCGTATTGCTTGGACACGGCGTCGCCATTGTCTGCCCAGAGCGTGTTGAACCACGGAGCTACCTGATCCAATTGCGCAGTCATGTCAATGCCTTCTTGCTTCAGCTGCAAATCGAGCATATGCTTCGCAAAAGAACTCTGACAGACGTTTGTCCGATCTAGACAGTCCATGCAGTTGGTTCGCAAAACACCCGCCTGTTTCTGAGTGACGTTGGCGCCAAGTTGGATGGTATTGCCAAGTTCCTCTATTTTCCCCTTGAGCGTGGTCAGTAGTTGACTGACGTTTTCGAACTTCATTCCACGGCAGGCGTGATGAAAGTCAAACCACTGGAAAGCGATCCGGTCATCGGCACCGAGCTCCTCGTTCAGGCGCTCAATGCTCTTCTGGTACTTTGTTCCTATAAGCTCTTCGACGCCTTTCTTCTCGACCAGGTTGACGATCTGAAGTGACCCATAGGCGGAGCGAAGTCGTTCAAAGTGCCTTTTGCAAGCTGCAAAGTTCGTCTCATCTCCATGCTGTATCACGGGAACTGGCTTCAAAGAGTAAGCAGTTTGGGTGAAGAAAAGCGGTATGCTTCCCCGGATCTGCACAAATGAATATATGGGCGTTGACGAGTCCCAAGCAGGCGAGGAGAGTATTTGCTCAGACTCTACCATATTGGCAGTGAAGCCATCCTCGTCAACCCCTCTGCGGAGATATCGCAGGCCTGCACGCTTCGTCATCCTGCGCGAAACCAGCGTGATGAGGTATTTCCTCTCGGAGGCCCGAAGATCCATTGAGCCTCTCGGTCGATCAACCGGTGGCGACGCTGGCAGGGGATCTAGTGCAGACAACTTGGCGAGCTCCAGGGATTCCACTGCGTCTCCGTCCACCTGAGGCGGATCGCTGTCTACAGTAAACGTTCGTTGGCCAACGAAGCCTTGCATCAAAGGCAAGCTTACTGAGTCTTGCCCGGTGGACGCGAATTTTTGCAGGATGTGTCGGTTCCAGAAGAAATGATTATCCACCTGGGCATGGAGAGGTATATCAGACTTGGGAAGCCAGGCTTGCTGTGAGGTGCTTCGAGTGATATCCAGATCGTAGGAGAAGTAGAAACTTCGGCTGGATCCGAAGAAGACTTGCATTGTTCTAAGGAGCTTCGGCAGTAATGCACTTGGTTGCTGCTGCATCCCTTGCCCTTCATCCACCAATATATTTGCAATAGAGGGAATCTGGTCCCCTTCTAGTGCCATCGGAGAATTGGCTGTTGAGATGCTGAGGCCCAAGCTTCGCCTCTGATTCATTGTCCAGCCATTTTTGCTGAACCATCGCTGGGCAAAGCGGCCGTAGCTACCTCTTCGGCGCATCACATCTTCTGCCACGCTGCTCCGGGAAGAACTTGAACGGATAGCCACGTCCTCGGCGACTGCGTCCTCCACCTCGTCGAAGGGCAGATGCGAGTCTTGTGTTTCCTCCTCGCTGCTGTCTGATTCCTCGCCCAGATCAGTGAGAGCTTGCGTCTGTAAAAGTACAGCTGTTTGGCGAATTGACTCGTCGGCTTCCTGTTTAGAGCTGCAAGGCGTGATGGCGACGCCAGTCACAACATAGACGGGAAATCCGAAGATCTGAGCAACTTGCTGGCGGCGAGTAATTGTGATGAGGTAGCTGTATCTTGAAACAGTGACCAAGCCTATGCCGCCAGTGTTAGACTTTGGCTGAGCTGCTTGGGTGCTCCGAAGGTCAATCCACTCTCACCAATTATGCCAAATGCCTCAAATAATGAGTTTGGCTCAGTTGTGTCGGGCACTTGGTCCCTTGGAACGGCTGATACTGACGCATCGCCATACTTGATTCTAACAGGCTGAGACGGCCGTTGACCTTTCGAAGACAATGGCTGGATGATCAATCCATCAACGGCGGCGCATACGAGTATCTTGCGTGCAATTGCGGGCATACTGCCAATAGGAAGCTACGATACGATGTGCACCGCGCTGTACGGCAGGAGAGACCGCCGACCTCGATGCGACGACAAATCAAGAGAACGATGGGACATGGGAATAAAAATGTAGGCGAAGTTGCATACTTTAGATTGAATGAATTAAATGTCGGCTTGCGATCACCGCGGCGCAGGGGATTGGAGATCTAGTTGAAGCGGCACATCGACCAAGCGCTGTGGGGAAACGTCATAGTTGGTTGGCCGAGTGAGTGTGTGGCATGACAATGTTATGATGGGCGTTATGTGCTGAAATGTGCAAGCGCATGACAGGAAAAGAGCATTTCAACCTTGCTTGCAACGCAACGGGAGAAGCATGGCCGACCGGGTTGGTCTGTCTTTGATAGACCTTGCAAGCCCGGCTGCTCTCTCTGTGGCCGTGAAACGGGACGCAGGGTAGGCCGAGATCTGCGATGGTCGTAGCCACAGATCAGTGGCACGCGATATTCTACAGTCTTCGATGTCATTTCGAGTCCGGCTCGCAATCCCGACTTCTCGCCCACTCTGTCAATTTTCCGTTCATTGAGTCGTATCGTAGATGGTGCTGAAAGTCCGCAATTATTGTGTCCCTCCATGCGCAGAAAAAAATCCCGACAAACACGATAAATGCACCTCGCATCATTGGACAGCTAGCTGAGCTTCAGCTGTTCGGGCAAGGCCACTTTGTATTTCTTTTTTTGCTTGATCTTTTGGTGTCCAGTGAGATTTGTAAATTGCACCGCTGCATGGGTGATGCTGCTGCTGCTGCTGCTGCTGCTCCAGTACAGTGACAAGTTTACTCCTCACGACCGACATTTAGCCGTGTCAGGTCCCGATTATGTAATCTCACTCCTGAGATCGTGCGGCAAAACCTTACGCCAGCGAAACGTTAGGCAGGCGAAACGTTGTCCATCCCCGACATCATCACTCCCAGCGCGACGGACCGAAAGCCTTTCTCGCAATCAGCCGCCGAGTTCGACGCCGCTCGTCAATCGCTGACTTGTAACATCTCCGTGACTTCCAGCACTTCCAGCTTGACATCCGACAAGATGGGTTTCTCCGAAGCTTGGTATGTCTTAATTCCGTTGTCTCCCTGTGGTCATCTCCAGACTGGCACAAGCTTCCATTGGCCATCAGACAAAGCTCGGAGCATCATCGCGCCGCTCCCATTTCATCTGCATTATTGCAAGCTGTCATCTGAAACTTGTGTCAAGACACCTCACAGCTAACAAACATGGTGTTATCAGCCCTGCATACTCGGTTCGTACCCCAACATCTTCGGACACTTATCGACGTCACCCCTTCACCCCAATGTCGATATCGCCGAGCTTCAACTGCAGCTGCATATATTTAAAGTAGCTGACAAAAGATACACAGCCCTTTTTCGGTGCAATGGGCTGCACCTGCGCCATCGTCTTCACCTGCCTTGGTGCCTCGTACGGCACTGCCAAATCCGGTGTCGGTATTGCTGCCATGGGTGTCCTCCGTCCTGACCTCATCGTGAAAAGTGCGAACACCCTCCTCTATCGTCAATCGATCCGTGGAGAGAGCTAATGTGTCATCACTAGATATTGTCCCCGTCATTATGGCTGGTATCATTGGTATCTACGGTCTGGTCGTCTCTGTCTTGATCTCCGACGGTCTTAAGCAGGAACTTCCCCTCTATACCAGTTTCATCCAATTCGGCGCTGGTCTCGCTGTCGGCCTCGCGGGTCTAGCCGCTGGCTTCGCCATCGGTATTGTTGGTGACGCCGGTGTGCGTGGCACAGCTCAACAACCGCGTCTTTTCGTGGGCATGATCTTGATCCTCATTTTTGCGGAAGTCCTGGGTGCGTGCCGTTCGCGTCATGAAGTGATTGTGTCAGCAGCTGACGTGAATGACTATAGGTCTCTACGGTCTGATTGTTGCTCTTTTGATGAATTCCAAAGCCACCTCCGATGCCACGTGCACGTAAACATCAGGCGCGACTCCCGATCAACTCCCGCAGTGACACAGAAATGGATAATGCCTAGCATTGACTGGTGTCAGCCAGTACAGAGAAGCAACTCATTCAAAAGGATTTTCCTACCATGAGCGCGGTTCCCCCAAGGCCTCGAGGAACTTCTACGATTCGATAGTCAACAGCAAAGAACGGATCACCATATGACAGAACTGTTTATGTACACTAGTGTCAATTGAGGATTGACCTCAACGAGTTTCGCTTTAGACATTGAAGGTGTAGGAAAACTAATGCTGTCTTTCATTTATGCATATCATTCAAGCGCTCAGGCGAACGTATACCCCGATATAAACCCGTGATCGCCAGGATGTGTTTTTAGGAGAACCGTCTAGACCCTCTTTAATTGATGACTGCTCCGAAAAAACACCCAATGATCTGCTTTTACTCCCCTTCCATCACAATGCTCCCGCGGATTATTTCTATAGCGATTCCATTATAATGTGAAGCTAGTTATGTACATACGAAGTGAAAGAGGTGTCCTCGCTTCTCATGGTGAGATGTCGATCCGGGGTATGGATCAAACGCTGTAGGAAATGTGCCATCGCGGTTTCTCAGATGACGTACTGCAATTTTCGGCTCAGCTGACCGTGACGTATTGCCGCGCTTTGGAGTAGTGTGCTTACCGGAATAAATAAATACGGAACTTGCCGCTCATACTCAAGCCAATACTCGCCGTACTTGTTGCGGCAACGGTGTATGTCTCGTGCAGCGCGATGAGCAATCATGCAGCAGAAAAACACTGGATAGAACCAGGGGAAAGGGCTCCTGGATTGGCACGGGTCAGCAGTGACAATCAGCATGATTGATGGAAAGGGAGGCAGAGCGAACCTAAAGCCTGTGACAAGGCCCCAGGATATGGCAAACCAAGCATCGGCTGTGTAATGAATCTTGCGAGCTAGGCCGTACCAGCCATCGACGAGGATAGTGCCTTGTGGAGTCTCGATGGTCTTCGGATTGTGGAGAGTCTGCCACGGAACCTGGGGAAAGGTCTTGCGGGCAATCATCTTCCCTCGTTCCATGGCGCGGAATCGGTTCTTCTGGCTGTTGCAGCTATCCCAGACCCAGTACCAAAAGAGGTAGGCGATGAAGAGCGCTGCCAACAATCCGCGATTCCAGCGGTACTCTGATGGATCGTGATTGGCCAGATAGATGATACAGTGGCAGTAAGACAGGGGTACACCTGCCAAATTCCAGAAGATGAGCATGAATCCCCATTTTTCGTAGTACATATCCCATGTTGTTATGATGAGCTCCTCGCCCTTGGCACAGGCATTGGCGTAGAGATAATGAGCCATGACAAGAAACATGACCTCGCCCGAAACGTAGCCATACCGCTCCCACTGGCGGGCAGCAGTGCCCAGACTGAGGATGAGGAGAAAGTACCAGGGCATGCGAATCTCGAAGAACATCTTGAAGTCCAGTATGCCGAACATGCGAGGGTTGAGTTCTGCACCCATGAAAAAGTCGTAGATGGGGTAGCCGGTCATGCGATGTTCCTTGCCACGAAGCAAAGCTGAGAAGTATGCGCCAAAGCTGACCAGAAAGCCACTCAGGATGGCCACGGAAAGCAAAGGACCGAACTCGTCAATGGCGTTGTACAGTGGCCAGATCCCAGTCAAGTGAAGCGCGGCAAGAATGGCAAGCGTGAAGTACAAGGTGGCGAAGGCGTTGCAGAAGTACTTGAGCTGCTTGCCACCTTCGTGAGGCAGTGGCTTGCCCCATCCCCAAACACCTGGAAGCAGGCAGTAGCAAGCGCCTTGAAAGATGAGGTACGACCAGTACCAGAACCATGCTTTCGCATGAGGGAATGCCCCGATGTAAACAAAGTTGACAAGTTGAGACACGAAGGCCGTCCACGTTTGCCCAGGGGCGCGAGACGGGAACTTGCCATCGTAGTAAGTGGCACCAATCCACATGTACCACATGAGGACGGGGAATAGAACCATCATCGCCAGTGTTCCGCAGGAGCCTCCGAATTCGAATTCGCCGGAGTAGTCAATCTTGGGGTCTTGACCCTTGCACCAGCCATCGATGACGCCCGCATCCACCAACCCATCCACTCCATTGTGGGAGATGGAGACCAAGTCAGACAACGATTTCTTGGCCTTGCCATTGGTGGCCGCTTGCCCATTCCCATTAGATGTGCCGTTAGGAGGAGAAGGCCTGGCGTCTTGCTCCTCCTCCACTGCGCTGTCTTCCCCTTTGCTGCTGCGAAGGCGTTGGGAACTGGATCGACTTGTCCTCGCCGTAGTATTGGACTCGCTGTCGGCGTCAGATTGAAGGTCCGGAGGAAAAGAGGATTGACGACGCGATGTGCGTCGTGAGGTGATGGGAGTCTCGATCATGCCCTCGAAGAGTTCCTTCTTCCTAATGCCAAGTTAGGCGCGCTGCTTCAGATCATGGACGCAGGTACGTCTGGGCAGGCAAGCTGGCGCTGTGCCAGCAATTTGTCGACAACAACAACACGAGCACTTTTGCTCATGCGCGCCAGGATGGATTACATACCGAGGCGTTTGTCGAAGTGAGTACCGAGACATGGGGGGCAACGTTGACGCGAAATCTCGTCGCGAAGGGATGGTGAGCCGGTTAGGATGGAAGAGAAGAGAGAAGTTTCAGACTGTAGAGGAAAATCAAATGCTTGGACTTGAGAGCCAGAACATGAAGTCGCTTTTGGAGTACATGGGCGGCCCAAGTAAAGGCAATCAGGTTGTCGCGACGGCGCAGACAATGCGAAGGGGATTTTGCACGGCACGAATAGGCACGCAAGGGGGCGGCTACAGTTTGGAGGGGACTTCCCAACAACGAAACAGGACAAATTTGGCGATGTGCCGACTCGCGGCTTCCAGCGTGGAGGGATCCAGACGTGACGGTGTTACTCTATTGGCGGGGGGGCAATAGAGAGCAAAATGGTCTTTGTTGACGCCGCGGCCCACGGCGAGCAAGGTACTTCTAATTAGCGGGATTCGAATTGCCGACTGCGCTAAGAAAGGGGAGTGGCGCGCCGGCCGGTGTGGGCCTGGAAATTGCTGCACACTGGCGCCCCTTTCCGGAGTTGCCTTGCAATGCGACACGGGGGAAAAGGGAAAGGGAAAGTTCCGCTTGCTCAACGCAGACCCGAGCGAGCGAGCATTTGCACGTCGAAAGCCGTCATATTGTACGCAAAGTATGCCCGGATGGCAGGCGGGAGGTGCGACTGCTGCTGCTTTTTCCATGTGTGTTGATCCAGCCCTGTCAAAAACGCTTTGATGCTTCGGGATCCGAACTTCTGGAAATCGTCCTGCGCCCTGCGCGTGTGCCTGGCGCATGGCGCATTGTCTCCCCCCGATCTGGTCCCATTGCATGCGGGAGCAACCGTGAGCTGAGCCTTCCCATGCCAGCCGCAGGATGACAGGCAAACTGTATTTTGCCAAGTCCTATTGTAGATCCCTGAGCACTTTGCACTTTACAGGCGTCGCACACTCCGGCGGCTCGTATTGCTCATTACGCAGAGGCGAGCCGCCGTCGACGGGCGAATCGACGCATGGTTCGCTGCGAGGCAATCACATCTTCGAGGCGACATGGACGTTCTAATTGGTGCCGCAAATGTTCAATACACCGAATGATGAAAGAGCTCCTTCAATCGATAGAGCAACCGGGCGGTCAAGGAAAGACACCTCGTCAGTTCTCTGGGCTGCCAAGATGAAAATCGTACCGTGGCAGTGGGACCCCTATTAGTGCCTGAGCCGGTGCTGTTCGACCCGCCCTTGCCTCAGCCGCACGGCCTAATTGGACACGACCACATGCACCTGCGCTGCACAATCCTCTGCAGCACGACTCCTGCACCTGCCCTGCCCTGCCTTGCCCAGCCTGATCTGCGAGCTGGCCGGGGTCCCTTTAGATCATCGTCGTCACCTCCATGTAGCCGCCCAACCACGGGACAATGGCCAACTCCGCACGTGCCCGTAGCCTTGAGCATCAGCGTCCGATCGATTCTTCTACCGGTAGCTACATGCCTTCCTCCTTGCCAGCGGACCAACCCCTCTAGCCGACCAGCCTCTCACAATACGGCCGACCACCTCTACCTCTGTACCAGACCGGACCCTAAGACTTGTACAACTACAACATCGCCCCGTTGCGCCTGCAGCAGCAGCAGCAGCAGATCTGCTGCTCCTTGGCGATAAGTTGCCGGCTATGCTGAGCGAGGACGTCATCTTGCGGCTTGAAATACACAGAATCCCAGCTTGTCTCTCCCTCCTGCTCATGGTAATCCCTCCCACGACCGAGTTGTAGCGCGTCAGGGACGAAATCGCCGCTCTCATGGAAACACCTCGTGACCGAGAGGATTCAGTCTCTCCCATGAGCCGCACTCCCCGCAAGACAACGCCTTCGAATGCTGACTCGACGACTCGATTCCCACCACCCTCCGATGGCCTCAGAAGCTCCCCGCGCCTGCTGCCCTCGAAATTGAGAAACCATACCGACATCGATGCACACAAAGAAGCAAAGGATTACTGGAACGGGGGCAAGCTACATGATGATGTTTCCCCAGCCATCAATCGAGCATCGAATGTCACGGAGGGGGCTCAGCAGGAAAGGAGAAATTCTGCTGATCAAGCGGCATGGCGCCGCGATAGTGAAGCTGTTTCACCAACGGAACACGGAGGCCAAACCTTGGCAGGAAGGCGAAGCGTCCAGTTTGCGCGGCAGAACCCGCAGCCGCCAGCTTCGCCAACAGCTGGGGGACACAGCCGACACGGCTCTTGGGATGGACCAGACACGCCTGGGAAACACAAAGGCGCATCACTCATGTCCAAGATCAAGGCTTTGGCGACGACACCCACGTCGCCAACAGTGACAAGATTTCCTCCGCCTGTTGCTGAAAATGGCTCCCATTCTGCCTCCAACTCGCCCACGGCAGCCCGTGGCGGTACTCGTTTGCCGGACACGCTCCCGGAGGAAGAGTCCGACGCCGACGCCGACGCCGATATCGAAGAAACGGCGGATGAGGCAGCGATCCCAGGAAACAACTCGCCTGATAAGAAGAAGCGCAGGATGAGGCGTTTTAAGAAAGCTCATGGTTTGAACACTTCTTCCCAAAGCCGGATCGCTGGCGATGCAGACTCGGGGGGCGCATACAATCGGCTCTTGAGGCGAAGGGCAAGCATGCCGGACACGGGGTTGTCATCCAAGAATCAGGATTCTGCCCTGTCCGAGGGTGACACACGCGAAGTTGTAAAGCGCCGAGCATTTCGCCGCGGTCATTCTCACGTTGGTGCGTCAACATTGTCACGGGGTGAAGACCTTCCTGACATGGAAAACCCTCCGGGCGCCGGACGGCGGAGCGGCCACTTGCGTCGAATCACTGTTTTTGGCGGCGGAGGTGTGTCCGACGGCGATGCGGTGACGCCTAGGCGGCCCTTCTTCAACTCTGAACGAGCCTCCAACTTCGGAGTCCAGAAGTGGAAGCAGGTGAAGAGCACCTTGAAGCTCTTGCGACAGAAGAAAGAGGATCGATTCGACTACTTCAAATCAGCAGAGCTGATGGCTGAGCTCAGAGCAGGTGCTCCTGCCGTTTTGATGCTGGCTAGCATGATGCAGAGGGATGAGCACGGCAACAAGAGGATTCCTGTTCTACTTGAGCAGCTGAAGCTCGGCGTTAAGGACAGCTCACCAGTGCCAGATGATGATAAGGATCGCCATTGGATCTTCACTATCGAGCTCGAATATGGCAGTGGTCCCAGTCGGATGAGCTGGACAGTCATTCGAACCATCAAGGACATCTACAACCTTCACTTCAGATACAGATTCGCCCTGAACAATGATAAATACGTGCTTGGCCGAGACCTGGGCTCCCGACCGAAACAGCCGAAGTTCCCCTACTCAGCTTTTCCCTACCTGCGAAGGGCCCGGCATAAAGGCGATGAGAGCGAGGATGAGGACCAAGCCAGCGCTCGAGCTGACGACACGGCCAACGAATCACAGGCTGATGGCCAGGCAAGCGATGCGGAGGGCCCGCATCAACCGGCCAGGAAGAAGTCCATGGCCAATCTATGGGGGATGCGACGGCGGTCGACTGGACTGACAGATTCAGGGGAGATGTCGAATGTCGAAGGCCCATCCCCATTAGCACTCGATCAGGCCACGCGACGCCAACGCTACGTGGAGAAGCAGCGCCGCATACTGGAGAAGTACCTCTCGGAGATGATCAGGTGGCTCATGTTTCGGGCCGATAGCAATCGACTCTGTAGATTTCTCGAACTGTCAGCCCTCGGTGTTCGTCTGGCTGCCGAGGGCAGCTATCACGGGAAGGAGGGCTACTTGCACATTCAGACATCCAAGGGACTCGACTTTCGTCGAGTTCTGACACCGGCCAAAGTCATTGCTCGCCACAGCCGTAAATGGTTTCTCGTTCGCCAGAGCTACGTAGTTTGCGTGGAGTCACCGGAAAATATGAACATTTACGATGTCTACCTGATCGATTCCAAGTTTCGCATCAAGTCTAAGAAGAACCCGCTCGCGCAAATCGGCTCCAAGGGAAAGGATAAAGAGATTGACCTCGCTGTCGAAGCACCACCGACAAAACACCACACATTGACGCTGCACACCTCGGAACGCAAAGTGAGGCTGTTTTCTAGATATCAATCCGTCATGAGGCAGTTTGAAGAGTCCATCAACGAGATGCTCAGGCAGAGCGTATGGCACGAGAAGAAGCGTTTCGACAGTTTCGCGCCTGTCAGGTCGGGCGTGTTTGCACAGTGGCTTGTGGATGGCCGCGATTACATGTGGAACGTGTCACGCGCCATAAACATGGCAAAAGATGTGATTTACATCCACGATTGGTGGCTGAGTCCGGAATTATACATGCGTCGTCCGGCAGCCATCAGCCAGAAGTGGCGTCTCGACAGGCTTCTCCAGAAAAAGGCAAGAGAAGGAGTGAAGATTTTCGTCATCATTTACCGCAACGTGGAAGCGGCCATTCCTATTGACTCCGAGTACACCAAATTCTCCTTGCTGAACTTGCATCCCAACATCTTTGTCCAGCGATCACCCAATCAGTTCAAAAAGAACCAATTTTTCTTCGCGCACCACGAGAAAATATGTGTCGTCGATCATGACGTTGCCTTCCTTGGGGGTATCGATCTGTGCTTTGGCCGTTGGGACTGTCCTCAACATCCGATAGTTGACGACAAACCCACCGGCTTCGAGATGACCAAGCAACCCAAGGACGCGGAGCACTGCCAGCTTTTCGCCGGCAAGGACTACTCCAATCCAAGAGTACAAGACTTCTTCAGGCTCAATGAGCCGTACGAAGAGATGTACGATAGGAGCAAAGTACCACGAATGCCGTGGCATGACGTCGCCATGCAGGTGGTCGGCCAGCCGGCGCGTGACTTGACGCGCCACTTTGTTCAACGATGGAACTACCTTCGTCGAGGACGAAAGTCGACTCGACCTCTTCCGTTCCTGCTGCCTCCACCCGATACAAAATTCGATGAACTCGAAGCTCTGGGTTTGACCGGAACGTGTGAGGTCCAGATGCTCCGCTCGGCGAGTACGTGGTCTCTTGGTATCGAGGAGACCGAGCACAGCATCCAAAATGCTTACATCAAAATGATTGAGGACTCTGAGCATTTTGTCTATGTTGAAAACCAATTCTTCATCTCAAGTACGGAGGCGTACAATACCAAGATCGTGAATCGCATTGGGGACGCGTTGGTGGAGCGCATCATCCGCGCCCACGAGAACGGCGAAGATTGGCGTTGTGCCATCATGATACCCCTAATGCCCGGCTTTCAGAACACCGTGGACGAGCAGGAGGGCACGAGCGTGAGACTTATTCTCATGTGTCAGTACAAGAGCATCTGTCGAGGCGAGCATTCCATCTTTGGACGGTTACGCGCTGCCGATATCGACCCCGAAGATTACATTGGCTTCTACTGTTTGCGCCAATGGGGCATCATGAGCAACGACGCTCTCGTGACGGAGCAGCTGTACATTCACGCCAAGACAATCATTGTTGACGATCGGGTGGCTCTGATAGGATCCGCCAACATCAACGAGCGTTCCATGCTGGGATCACGAGATTCTGAATGCGCTGCCCTGGTCCGGGACACGGACATGATATCGTCGACCATGGCCGGGAGGCCGTATCAGGTTGGTCGTTTCGCTCACACACTACGTCTTCGCCTCATGCGCGAACACCTGGGTCTCGACGTAGATGAGATTCTGGAGGAAGAACGACAGCAGCAGATGGACCGTGAGGCTTTTGAGGAAGAGATGGAGGGGATTTATCGAGAGGATGCAGCGATTCCCGAGGTGGGCCCAAGCCATGGCAGCAGAGGAAGCTTTCTGCGCCCCCGCAGTCCTAGTTTCAATGATGAGTTTGATATGGGAAGGGCCGGCATTGTTCATGACGAGCCTTCGTCATCGTCTGACTTGGAGGAGACTCAGGATGGGCCTCGAGAGAATGGAGGCGCGGCAGCCCATATGAAGCCACGTGCAGAAGATGAGCGCCTGGCTGCCACTCGGCTTGGCCGGGAGCAGCGGAATACTTCAGAGCACTCAGAATTTCAGGAGGGTCGCGATTCTGTCATTGTAGATGGTCGCGAGGTACTTGTTCACGACATCGGCACTGAAGGCAGAGGAACACTGTCGACGCCTCAGGCCTCCAGCTCTCACGGGAATGCACCCCCGTCGGACAACCGCTATCTTGAGCCGAATATTCTCCAAAGCGTGGCCCTGCCCCCTATGCCGCCGATGGACCGTCGAACGACATCAGAATTCGGGCTTCTTCGGCCCGCTCAGCTACCCCCTTTACCCGTTGCTGACGATACAGATATCGGCGGCCCCCCCGTCAATATTGATCCATTGACTGGTCGTCCCCGGAGTGGAGCGTTGCATCCCATGGCTACCGACATCAGGCTCGCCAACATTTCGAAAGACTGCATGCGAGACCCGCTGCTGCCAAGCTTCATTGATGACATTTGGAACCGCGCCGCTCGAAACAACACAAAACTGTACCGCAGAGTCTTTCGTTGCATGCCAGACTCGGAAGTCACTACCTGGCAAGCATATCGCGAATACATGGAGTATGGTGTGAAGTTCCGCGCCAGCATGGAAGGGAAATCTGCTGGAGATGAGGTCGAGACAAAGGCCGAGACGAACCACAACGAGTCTACGGCGGCCGGTGCGGGAATCGGAGCACCCGGCCCGGAAGCCATCATCTCCGCCACATCCGAGAAGCTGTCGGAAAGACTCCCGACGCCTGACTTGGACTTTGGAAAGCTGTACCCGTGGAACGTGGAGAAGACGGCGGCGGCCCAAGATGCCGAGTCCGAGGCGCCGGCATCAGGAGCCGGTGATGTGTCCGACTCGGTACAAAGCAAAAGCCCAGAAAGGCCTACTGAGGACTTGACAGCCAAACAAGCTTCTGGCCACGCTGCTACGTCTGGTCTTGAGGAGAGCCAAGCCAAGCCACTCGAGCCGCAGAGTAGTAGGAATACGGATCGTAGAACGACGTTCTCTGCACTTGAAAAGCCCCCATCCAAGGAAACGTCCTCGGTGCCCTCGCAGACACAGAACGGTTCTGTCAAACGCAAGCGGCGCGCGACATTGAGGGGTAGTCGCCGGGGCTTCGTTGTGGATGACATGCCGTCCCGCGCCGATGCCGAGGAGCTGCTGAAGATGATACAAGGCAACATTGTTCAGTTCCCGTACGATTGGCTCCTGACGGAGGAGCAGAATGGCAACTGGGGCTACCAGGTGGACGGTGTCGCTCCGCTTTCCATATAGTGAGTTTTCGTTCCCAGACTCGTGGCCTGCGCACATGTACTGACCGTTGGCGCAGCAATTGAGAACTTTGAAGATGTAGAGTTGCGGTCTTCCATCAGTGGGAACGATTGTGGAGGCTGGTTGGTACTGCAGAGGTGTCTTGTGCGTGACGGCGGTTTTCCAGCGAGGAGCACATATGTTGCATCATGGGGCATGTTCCCTAGCGTTTCTTCTTTCTGTACTTTTTTGTATGCATATCGTCGGTGGCAACAGGCGGAAAAATGTCGCGGCAAAATTGACTGGGCCGGCACCCGCTGCGAGGTCCGAACCTCGCTTTACTATGTGCTCCTTACTTTTATAAGCGCAATTATATAACATAATTCTTAAAGTCACCGACAAGAAGGGTGTGACGCACAAGGTCCTTGCCTCGTAGCTCGACCTGCTGACATTCAAACGCGCTCACTGACCCAGATGGCACCTCTGCAACCTGCTCTTATGACGCCCGTCAACAGCCAATGGGGCTCTGCCTTCTTGGCATCATTATCAACGGCATGGTCCAGATGCTCCAGTTCCTCGTCCCGTATCCTCCTTAACGTCTTTACCAGGTTGCTCATCTCGTGGCTGACCTCGTAGCCCTCGTCCTCCCACTGGGCAATCATTTCGAGAATCTCGCGAATCTGGCTGTTGTAGTGGTCGCCAATCTCCGTCTCGACGGCCTCGGTGCACGCCATGGCGGCCTCGCGACCCATGAGGGCGGTTGACCAGCCGAGGCCGGTGGCGAGGACGGACCACAGCGGGTAGAGGGCGGTGGGGCGCACGCGATGCTTGTGGATGAGGGCGTTGAAGGTCTCGAAGTGGGAGGCTTCCTGGTCGTACATGTGCGCCATGAGCGGCCGGAGATGGGGGTGGCGCTGGGTGAGAGGGGGGGTCTGGGCCGTGTAGATGAGCGTGGCGGCGAGTTCACCGGCTTGATTGACGCGGAGCTAAGGGGGAAAGATTCGTCAGCGGCAGCACATGGAGGACGGAAAGTGGCTGGTAGGATGAGGGGAGCGCTCCAAGGACGTCGAGCGCAGCGAGGCCAGCCCCCAGCAGGACCGCCGGAGGCAAAAAATAACAAAGGGACAGAAAGACATAAGGGCTTGCGAGGCCGGCCCCCGGGGGAGGATTATCGAGCTTGCGAGGCCGGCCCCCGGCAGGGCCGCCGGAGGCAAAATATAACAAAGGGACAGAAAGACACAAGGGCGGGAGGATTATCGAGCTTGCGAGGCCAGCCCCCGGCAGGGCCACCGGAGGCACAATATTGCTCTTCCCGTGAAACGACAAGCAATGGTCCAGACATTGAGAGACGTACCGCCGAAGATAGAAAGTCTCGTTGCTGCTGTGTCAAGGGCTTGCGCTTCTTGAGGCCATCTGCATTGGTGGGCGAGGCCTGTGTGGCCGGCGTTGTGGACAGTGCGCGGCGGCAGGCGTGAAGACATATAGGTCTTTGGAATCGCAGCGGTCTCGTGAGATATCGCGTGGGAGTCATGCTGACTGGGCGCATGATGATGCTTGTCGCGTGCTGGCTTTTGCCTCTGGAGAAGACGGTGGATCATGACGCTGTCGCGATCATGTCGAAATGGCCCGACAGACCCACCTACCGTTCGAGCGCACGCGCGGACAAACGCTTCGCCGTGCCGTGCCGCAGCATCGGATTGGGGAACCCTGGATTTGGGTGACTTGAGCCTCCGTTTGTTCTACCAGCTGGCGGTGCTGCTGCCGCCTCTGTCAACAGTCAATCCTTGTCATCCCGCGAACACTCCATCTGCAGCATCGGCGAACTTGTTTCGACCATTCTGCCTTGTTCGCTCCCGTCCTGCGTCGGGAGCTCGCTGCACTTGCGGTAGCGACTACTGCTGCTGCTGCCGCCGCAGCTGGAGCGTTCGCGCCGGTCCTCACTCAGCCCCCATCTCAGCCTGAAAGCACGTGAACTGCCCGCCAAGAAGAACGCCATCATGTCGGACGTAGATGATGAGCTGCTCGCTCTGGCTGGCGGTGACTCTGGGGACGAGGGAACCGCAGATCACAGCCGGGAGGGATCTGAGTCGCCGCGCCCGTCCAAGAAGGCTGCAAGCAAAGCAAAGCCGAAGCGGCCATCGAGACAAGATGACTCGGAGGAAGAAGGTGAAGCGTACGTATGGCCTTCGCTACACCTGGAGTTCTTGTTCAATCTCAGCATTTCTTGTTCGATCTCAGCATCTGCGTTCACGGATCTCGTCTCTGAACCGCCCGTCTTGGATGGCTTTCTTCCGTGATCGGCTGCTGACGGGGTGCTTGTGCCTTGCATCAACAGATCATCGGGGCCCTCATCGCCGAACTCGCTAGCATCGGCCGCAATGGACGAATCCGACTCCGAAGCCGAGCCGGCGCCAAAAAGCGGCGGGAACGAAGACGACGAAGAGTACCCTGTCGATGGCATGTTCATGAGCGAAGCGGAAAAGGCCGAGATCATGGCCATGCGAGAAGTGGAGAGAGAGCAGATCCTCGCGGAACGTGGCACCGAGATTGATCGTCGGCGGCAGCGACGTCTGCTCCGCCAGATGATTGAGACGGAGGAACGCAAAAACGGCAAGAAGCGCGGTGCCGATACGGCAGAACTAGACGAAAGCCAACGGAAGCCGTCACGGCAACGGACCGGCAAGGCAGAGACGGCCATGGACTCGCTCCGTAGGGCGAGGGCCGAGAAGGCCAAGCGGAAGGAGGACAAGACGCGCGGACGGGACTACTCCCCAGGACCTCGATACTCTGACGACGAGCAGAGCGTAGAAGACTTTGGCAGAGACCGCGCGAGGTCCCGAACGCCAGAGAAGGAGCCGGAAAAGGAGGAGCCACCCCCGGAGCTGAAGGACTACGAGCGGCTGCGGCTGGGCCGCAACGAGTTTGCTCAGGTCTGCTTCACGCCAGGCTTCGAGGCGGCCATCACGGGCTGTTACATCCGCATCGCCCTGGGACCCCACCCCGACACGGGCATCGAGCAGTACCGCATGGCGGTGGTCAAAGGTGGGCAGACAGTCGCCTGTCAACGCGGAAGTGCGTGCTGACGAGGCAACCCGCGCAGGCTTCACAACCAGCAGGCCGTATGCCCTGACGGGGCCTAACGGAGCCTTTGTCACAGACCAATACGTCAAGGCGGCGCATGGCAAAGCGGTCAAGGAATTTCCCTTCATTGCCGCATCAAGTGGCAAGTTCACCGAGGTAAAGCCCATCACCTTTCTTTGCCTGCGTGGGAGGGCAAGGTCTGATTGGTCTTGACAGGGAGAGCTCAACCGGTACCAAGTGACGTGCAACAACGAGGAGGTCAGGCTGCCGACCAAGGCGTTCCTGACGGACAAGATCGATGACATCAACAAGCTCATCAACCACAAGTGGACGGGCGAGGAGATCAAGGCACGGCTGGTGCGACGGAACGACCTGAAGCGGCGATTCGATCCGTCGGAGCGGGAACGCGTGGCCAAGCTGCTGGACGAAGCAGCCGCGCGCGGAGACGAGGCGAGAGCGCAAGAGCTGCAGGAGGAGCTGGAGAAGCTGGGCAGCCAGCGGCTGGCGTTTCGCACCACGCTGGGGCCGTCCAGGGACGCGGGAGCAGAGCGAGTCGCGACGGAGCAGGACCGGCTGGCGGAGCGGAACCGCGAGAACAGACGGATGAACGCCGAGCTGGTGCGCAAGGCGCAGCTCAAGGAGAAGGCGAGGTCGCGGGACTCACGGGACGCTGACAAGGCGCTCAGGCGGGGCGAGACGGCGGCGGCGGACGACGCGTCGCGGCGGCTGCGCACAAAGGCCAGGTCGGCGCACGACGCGGGCAGCGCGAGGCCGTCGCTGAACGGCAGCGGCGCCAGCACGCCGGCCAACGGCGGGACACCCAAGATGGCGGCGACGAAGCCGGAAATGCAGTCGCACCTGTCGAGGCTGCAGGAGAAGAACTACTCGGAGAGCAACGGCGTGCCGACGATTCACAAGCCGCTGATGGACGACGATGTGATTGGGGCGCTCGACCTGGACATTGACGTGGAGATATGAGGTAGGCCATGGGCTGGGCGGCGGACGGGTGAGGGAGCGCTCTTGATGCGGCGCCGAACACGCTCTGGTTCCTGCTTTTTCGACGCCGCTTCGCCGCGTTTCATTTCTCATCTGTCTTTCCCCTTCCTCTATCATTCTCGTCTATTCTCATTTGTCCTTCTTCTTGCTTCGTTGTTTTTTTTTCTTCTTTTTTTTGCATTTCTGGAATCCGCCGCGGCATCTCCGAATCTCGGCCGTGTTCACGCCAGAGGGTCCAGCGCTTGTGGACACGGACAGGCGGCTTCGGCGGTGGGACCGAGCTGCTCCGCGCAGCAGAGTGCGCGTGCGGGCGGATGCACAGCGGCGATGGAAGCGTGCAGCTGCCACGCCGGCCGTGCCACGTTACAGGGTGCGGGTGGCGGCGGCGGCGGCCGTGGGCGGGCAGTACTTTAGTTACTCGCCAGCGACGTGAGCGGCCAGGCGGCGAGCCAAAGACAGCGAGGCCTTGCTCTCCCCCACGTACCCGAGTCTCCAGACCTGGATGCTCCGTGCCGTGCATGTGGTGGTGCCCGACACACCAACTACTCCGCGTGCTGTGCCGTTCACCTCCGGTGGCCCTACCGGGGGTCGCCTGCGGCGGGCTGGCCTCGCTGCGCTCGATGACTCTGCACCATAGAGTATTCATCTGTCTCCTGTTCTTTTGTAATTTGCCTCCGGCGGCCCTACCGGGGGTCGCCTGCGGCGGGCTGGCCTCGCTGCGCTCGATGCCCCTCCCCCTCCCTGCAGGCCTAGACTTTCTCTTTCCTCCGCGCTTTTTGTGTTCTGCCTCCGGCGGGCGGGCGGGCCGGCCTCCCTCGCTGCGTTCGATGACAGACGACGCGTGCAGTCGCCGGGCGTGGAGTGCAGTGCAGCGCGCGCCCGCCCACCTCCGCAATTAATTCAGACCTTTTGCGCCGTCGTGCTCCTCGTCGTGAACCAGCCGCCAGCACGCTCGTGGTGGGCCGTCGTGGCCGGCGACGCAGCAGCGCAAGTGCAGTGCCGAGTGAGATGCACATGCACATGTGCCTGTCCAGCGGCGCTCGTCTCGTCCGTACCGCAGGGAATATGCCAGGCCAGGATAGGTGCCGCTGTCGTGCAGCGCATGAATGTCCAGGCCTAACCACGGGTTCGAGCGAGCGAGCACATGTGTCCCCCCGCGGCTGGCTGGCTGGCTGTGTGCCGCTCTCCCCATCGCAGCGCCGCCGATACAGGCGTGCATAAAGTACTTCAGTAAGTGTGCATACTTTGCGCGCATGACCAGGTCGCTCGCGCCTCTGCTCCTCTCGCTGCAGCTGCTGGTAGATATTTACACAGGAGATTGGTCCCCTGCCTAACTGTTGATGCGTGATGAATCAGCAAATGTTTCCATGAGCGGCATGTGCTATTCTCCATCGCCGGCGTCTCGCTTTTTTGTTTTTTTTCTCTTATCCCTTTTTTCTGGGTTTTTCTTGTAATGGTGACGGTGACCCACTGTCAACCGGCGCTCTTGGTTCTGTCTAGTCTCGTCCCGTCCCACTTGCGTGCTTCACGTCTCCAGACGGGGTACATTATATCATCATCATCGTTGTCGTCGTCGTCGTCGTCGTCGCCATCCGTCTTCTCCCATCTTAGACCCCAGCGATTCCTTTTCCAACTCGTACCCATAATATCTGCCGCTGCATTTGCATTTACCTTTTTTTTTTCCCCCTCTACCTCTCTGCTGCCTCTTCGATTCCTCTACTTTTTTCTTCCCTCTTCCCCCCCCTTTGACTTCTGTGCTTTTACGGTGCGCCCCTGATCCGACCCCCGCGTGTCCGCCATCCAAACCCCCCGGCGCCGCTCTGTCCGGCCAGTCACCCAGCCCAGCCAGTTGCAACATAGCAAGCGCTTCGCACGCCACACGCACACACACGCAACCCATCATGGCAGAACCGGCAAAGCGCCGCCGCCGCTCCCCGTCCCCGGAAAAGGCCCCCCCCAGGCCATCGCCCACCGGGGCTACTCCGCCGCGCTCCCCGAAAACACCATGGCCGCCTTCCGCGCCGCCGTCGCCGCCGGCGCCCACGCCATCGAGACCGACCTGCACCTGTCGCGCGACGGCGTGCCCGTCCTCTCGCACGTACGTTTGCCCCGCGCACTCCCTGCCCTCCCGCGTGCCGCATCTCTCAGTCCCTTCACTCCTTCTTGATAAAACTTGACATTTATTCTATTCTATTCGTTGGTCTGTTGTTTCTGCGTGCACATCTTCCTGCGTTTGTCTCGCCTCACCCCTTGCCGCACTTACACGCACCCCCGCATCCCTCTTCGCATCTGCGCAGACGCTGCGAGCTTGCGAGGCCAGCCCCCGGCAGGGCCGCCGGAGGCATGATCCTCCCGCCCCTTTTCTCGTTTTCCCCTTCTTTTTGTATTTTGCCTCCGGCGGCCCTGCCGGGGGCCGGCCTCGCAAGCTCGATAGCTCTGCACCGTGTTGATTTATCTTCTGTTCTTTTCCGTATTTTGCCTCCGGCGGCCCTGCCGGGGGCCGGCCTCGCAAGCTCGACAGCTCTGCACCGTGGTAATCTGTCTTCTGTTCTTTTGTAATTTGCCTCCGGCGGCCCTGCCGGGGGCCGGCCTCGCAAGCTCGATCGCTCTGCACCATGTTAATCTGTCTTCTGTTCTTTTGTATTT
>AZGY01000004.1:1068285-1096353 GCA_001636675.1 Moelleriella libera RCEF 2490 | reverse complement strand
GCTGGCGTGGCTCGCGGGCGACGACGACAACGAGAATGACGACGAGGCGCCGACGAGCGCGCCCGTGTGGGTACTGCTCGACATCAAGGTAAAGAGTCCCTGCTCCCTTCTCCTCTGTCTGTCTGCTGCTGCACAGGCGTGGTGGTGGGCGGTGCTCGTGCCCTGGTGCTGACAGGAGACGGCAGCTCGACGACGACGCGCAGGAGCTTGTCGACGCCATCCGGGACACTGTCGCGCAGGTGCCGGTGCCGGCGCACTCGCGGTGGACGTGGGAGCAGCGCATCGTCCTGGGATGCTGGAACGTAGGTGTCCCGTGGCCCCCCCTTCCTGATCCCTTTCTTTTTTCCCCCCTCTTCTTCTTCTTCTCTTCTCTGGTGGTGTTCATGGATATCTGGTTGTTGATGGGAGTCCGGCGCGCGCCACAACACGCATCGTGTAGGCAACCACCATCAAGGCCTGCCAGAGGTCCCTCCCGGCCTTTCGGCTCGCGCACATTGGCGTGTCGCTGTCGTACGCGACACACTTCCGGGAGACGCTCGACGGCGGGCAGTCGCCTTTGCAGGGCGGGGGCCGTCTCGCGCTCAACATGGCCCTGCCGCTGCTCGTGCGTCCCGTCTTCGGGGCACGCTTCATGCGGCGGCACCGAGGGCCCCTGTACACGTGGACGGTCAACAACCCGCGCTGGATGCGCTGGTGCATCCGGCGCGGAGACTTGATTGACGGGGTCGTCACGGATGATCCCCGCTTGTACCTAGAACTCTGCCAACAACAACAGCAGCAACAACAACAGCAGCAACAACAACAGCAGCAACAAGAGGTCGCAGATTACGGGAGTGGTGGTGATGGTGGTGGTGATGGAGGAAGAGGAGGAGCAAAAGGGAGAGGAAGAGGAGGGACGGGGGTCGTGGACTCGTGGGGGGAGTGGGGGGCGGCGGCGGCAGACGTGGCTGTCAAGAACGTCCTGATGGTCCTGATCTTCTGGTTCTTCAGCTATGTGCGCCCGAAGCTGGATCGCATGGACGGCGCGGGGCGCGCGAAAAAGCAGTGCTGATGCAGGCACGCGTGCTCCAAGACGAACAGCCACATGGAGACTGCAAGCCAGACGCTGCCAGCCGTCAAGATGCTCACGGGACTGACTAACACGCCTGTCGGCAAGATGGGTTCGAGCGCAGCGAGGCCGGCCCGCCGCAGGCGACCCCCGGTAGGGCCGCCGGAGGCAAATTATAAAAAGAACAGGAGACAGATGGTGCAGAGTCATCGAGCGCGGCGATGCCAGCCCTCGATGAGGCCGCCGGAGGCACGAGTGCCAGACACGTGGACACGGACAAAAGAGGTTTGCGAGATGATATCCTGGATTCGAGCATCTACATCGTAATTCAAGTACATCGTAACTCAAGTACCCTTACTACGGCAGCCCCGTCGCCGTGACAGGTCCGCGTGTATGGTTCAAGAGGAAAAAAGTGCAAAAGAAAAGAAAGCAGGACATGCGAGAGACATCGTGACCACGTCAAATCGTCTTCGTCAGTCGCTAAACGCCGCGCTGAACCCGCCCGCCCCAGCCAGCAGCCGCACGAGGACTCTAGTACGAGAAGCTGTGCATGTCGAAGCTAAAGGCCTCGGGCACGGCGAGCTTGCTGAATCCGCCGCTGTCCACGCTCACGCTGAGCCCCAAGTCCGACGGCGCGACGTCCTCGCCCGAGCTCAGGCTCTCGTCGCTCAGACTCAGCACGCTCTGCGGCCCCGCGGCAGCCGCATTGCGCCCGAGGTCTCCTGTGCTCATGCAGTGCACGTCCCAGGCCTCCGGCGACCATTCCGAGGCACTGGGCTGCGTGTGGTGCGGTGCGCCGTTGATGAGGTTGCCGCCGCCGTAGATGGCATCGTAGACGTTGTTGAGGCCGCCGTCGATGGAGCCCAGGATGACCTCCCATTCCGGATTGGGCATGACCGGCGTCCTCGAAGCCGTGCTGTCGCTGCCCAGCATCTGGCTGCTGGACGGAGACAGCGTTGATCCTGGCGTTGCCATACAGACGTTTTCGATGGGCGAGGACGGGCCGGTCTGATCGGGAGTGTTGTTGAGTGACAGGTAGTCGAGGTTGGGGATGGGCCTGCAGCCGCCGAGACCGCCATCCCTGGCCTCAGGCACTGAGCGATGATGGCACGGCTGCCCGACCGCCGTGTCGCTGTCGAAAGACCGTCGGGCGGGCGCTGGGAACTCGATATTGCCGGGGCCGATGTCGGGCGCCGTCATGCGGCGGCTTTTTTCGTGCGTGCGGCCGGGGTCTTTTCGCCTGGAGCCCTTGGACGACGGACGATGCGGCGGCGCGGGCATGGACGAGGGCGACGGGCTCTGCCCCTTTTCGGCGGGAATGAGCACCTCTGCAATGCGGGCCAGCTCGACACAGGCCGGGGCTCTTGCGGCGGTGAGCATCTGGATGGTGACGTTGACGAGGCGTTCGATGTCGCGTGTGATTTTGCTGTGCTGTTTGAGGTCGACGGCGTGGTAGAGCAGGGTGAGACCGCAGAGAGCAAGCACGTCGGACTTGTTGAGACAGAACGAGAAGCTCATGCTCCTTTCCTCGAGAAGCTGCACGATTTGGATGATGCGCTTGCTGGACTCGGCGACGGACAGGAGAGCAGAAGCGGATCGGGGCCCGAGACTGGAGCCAACGGCGGGACGATGCACCAAGGAGCGCATGTAGTGGTACGCCAAAGCCTGGGAGCGCAGTCCGGTCAGTACCGGTCACCTTGTCTGGAAACCTTTATGCCTAGAACCAACTTACTAGCACTGGAGAACGACTGCTGGTCACGTCGGTCGACGGTTTGTCTTGCGAGAATGTCAACCTCAGATGCGCCGGCAAGCTGCGGTACCAGTCGTCAAGCTCCGCCGCAAAGGCCCCCATCTGCTGCAGCGACAGCTCGTAGGTGGCAAGGGCGGGATAGCTCTTTTCCAGGATACGAGCCAGGATTCTCGAGGCGCGGAAGAGGGCCAGTGCGCTGGAGATTCGCGTATACTCGCCGGGCAGCGTAGGCTGGAATCCCTCCTCCGTGGTGTACTCGTCGTCCACGTCAAAGGGATATTCTGTTTGAACATCCTCCTCTCTGAGAAGCTTGGGGAGTCCCAGAGCGGCAGCGGTGAAACTGTAGGCAGGTTAGCCGGGGACATGGAGCACGGCCAGAGGATGGGTGGGCTGGCTGGCTGGGGAGGGGGGGACGGACCAGTCGAGCGTGTAGAGTGTCCAAAACACCTTCTTCCTCGTTTCCAGCGTCAGTGCCCCAAAGGTAAAGCGCCTTTGACTCTGGTGAAGGCCAAGACGATGCGACAACCCAACGGCGAGTCCCTTGTAGTGCTGCACGCGTTTGTGGTCGGCCCTGATTGTGCAGTAGAGGAGGGCCAAGACGAGGCACTGTAGACTGTTCATCGTGTTTTCGAGGAGCATGGCCTGGATGGCCTGGTCCCACTGCTGCTCGCACGCGGCGAGTTGCTGAAGATCGGGGCTTTCTGAGGAAATACCAGCGATGCTGAAGACAAGAAATAGCTGGGCGATTTTGTGGTGGCATTTGACCTTTTCAGGACCGGCGAGAAATTCTTCGTACATGTGAAGAAACGTGGGTTTGTGCAAGACTGGGAACAGAGGTGCCAGCTCTTGAAAATAGACATTAACACAACGGTCCGACAAGATTCTGGGCGGCAATTTGCACGCCGCGCTGGGTTCCTCCCGAACTAATGGAGCGCATCCCTGGACATGCAGGAAAGCCTCGGGATTGAATTCGGCACATGGTCTGCCCATTTCTTGCAGCTTCTGCTTGAATGACACTATTCCTAGGTGAGCACGATGCTAGTTTAATGACCTGGCCGACAGACACGACGGGAGAAGGAAAACCGTACCGATGAATGAGCGCCCGCTCGAGGGCCCCATGAGATACGAATCCGAGTTCTCGACGCCCAGAAGCAGCGGAGCGCTCTGGACACGGAAAGAGTCCTCTTTACACGTCGTCACGGGGCTGCCCTTGGACGTGTCGGGCGATGGGAGTGCGTTGGTTGCGGGCGAGACCGGGGGCCGAGGGTGTCGGCTTCCGCGCATGGCCGAGAGCATGTCTATCTTTTCATCCTTTTCGTCCAACAAGTCTTTGAGCTCCCGAACTTCTGATTCCAGTTGACGGATGCGCTCTTCCAGGGACTCGGTGTAGCCGCGAGGAAAAGCGCGCCGGCTCAGCTTGTCGCTCGTCCGGCACTCGAACCCGACGTTGGCGCATTGCGAGCAGGTCGGGCGGACGCCATCGCAACGTATCTTCTTGCTGCGGCAGCGATCGCAGGCCTGCGCGATGCGGCTCTGAGCGCTGCTGCCCACCTTGATGACTTTCATGGGCAGTATGCCCGGCATGGCGACGGTGTTTTCTGAGATTTTGAACTGTTCAACAGGAGGCGTGATTGATCTAGTTCTTTTGGGCGAGTGACGGGGTGAGACCCCTCTCCCGGCAGGATGCTGCTGAGAAGGATTGAGCCAACCGTCGGCGTCGGAGACAAAGGGTCGTTCGAGTCCCGCATACAGTGAATGCAACTAGGAATCCTCTTATCTCGAATCTTGGCTGCGAGGTAATATCTCGGCTACGTCAGGGCTGCTGATGCTGGCCGTGCACCTTGTAATCACGCCGTAAGAAAGAATCTGATTCTCCTGTCTGCTGTCCTCGGCTGGCCACATCACCGTCGGCTGCTGCTCGCTCTGCTGCATGTTGTGCCCGGGCTTCGCAAAAAAAGGTCCCCAATGTGGGGAGTTCGCCGTCATTTATCTACACGCTCCGTTGATTCGGGAATCAGAGGTGGGAAGTGGGCCGGCCAAGACGTTTATGCCGCCACAAGTTCCCTCAGGAAAGTAACCATGCCCTTCTAGGCGGCTAGCTTTCAGGGCGAAGCGAGCGTGCGCCTGTGTCTGGGTGGCTCTCCCAACACCGTTGTCGGCGTCGACCCAAGAACCGCGACGGGCAGGTCAACTGGTGTCGCGTACCTTCCGCACCCAGGTGGTGAGGGAGGGGCCCTGGTCCCTCTCGCCATCGGCGAAATGGGGTCGGGCTAGCAAGCAAGCCAGGCCGGCGCGGGCGCAGGCGTCTAAGATTCCGGCCGCGGGAAAAACTGGACGCCACCTTCGCTACCCACCCTCCCCCACGGCAAGGAAAGTCGGTTAATGTCTCTTGCCGGAGATGTAGGATTTCTGGAATATCGGGACGAACTCAGATGCACCGCAAAACTGCATCATATGCCAGACTGGGCGCGGAAGAAAAAAAAAATCGCGCGTTGGTAGTTATGGCTCGCATCGAACATCATTCGTCTGCCGGCCTGCGACCTCGAAGTCCGCCTCCCCATCTTGCTGCGCATCTGTGTGCCTGCCTTGCCTGCGTGCCTGCCTCATCATCGCCGCTGGTCTTCGGGCTTGGCGAGCATCGTGACCTGCATCCACCATCGCCACTACGAGATGATAGTACGTCGCGCGTCAAGAATTTTGGGCAAATTTCTAATCCAAGACGACCACACGCAGGACCTGTCTCGCCATCGTCTTCTCATACGTCGATCTATTATTCCACACCCTGCACCCGGAGCGTCGGCAACATAGCCCCGTCGTGCTACCAGCCAGAGCCTTCGGGTGTTTCTACCCCGGATTTTCTGATCGCGGCGCACCAGACCAGACCAGCCGACCAATAGCACACCCGTCAATGCACTTGACGTTCCTTCCACTTATTGCCAGCCTTTGCATCTGCGTGCCGCATCTTTTGCGACCTGACCTCTGGCTCCGTCGTGCTCGCAATCTTGTCTGGCCGCGACGCATCGAGCCGTCAGAAAAACTTTCCCCCTTGTTGAGCACAACCTCCTGCTGTCACAGCACTCGCGTCTCAAGCTCTCTGCCGAAATTCCAAATAGATCAAAATGGGTCTCGTGGTCTGAGGCCAAGTCCAGGTGTGCGGCGCTGATGCAATTTTCGACCAACGCTAACCCGAGCCAAGTCCGAGATGGGATGTTTTTAGCCAATTTCACCTACGTAATCCGACGTTGAGCAAACTAGCCGAGCAACTACCGAGCAACTAACGTTGCCCGGCCTCCACGTCCATAGGCGAACCGTTCCAAACGCCCCCCGTCACCCGCTGCCCAACTGGTTTATTAATCTCGGAACGGAAAACAAGACACCTCACGTGGACGCACGATCTCTACAAGTCTTGGCAGCCCGATGCGTTGACGTCAGAAAACTTGCCGGCTCCCCGTCATCTTGGCCACAGATCACCGCGGTTCAAACAACGTGCCTTACATGAAGACGTGACCGTCCAACGCTACTGCAAAGACGCTTCTTGCCCTTATGCCCGGCATCAGGTGACTTATAGACAGCACAATTGCATAGAGTAGAATTGACGGACCGCACCTCGATCCACTTACCCCAGAATCTTGGGCCGGCTTAACTGCCCACCAAGACCGGCGATGCCAGATCGAGCTTAGCGCCAAGGTCCACGATGTTTGTGGCGCTGGAATACCCTCGCTCAGGAGCTAATGGCGATACAGCATTGCGGCTTCGGCCGATGGACAAGGTGCTCGATCAATTGTGAGATCAGATGTCCCAACGCAGGAGGAACTAGTATCAAAACAAAGTGCTCATGGCGCGGCTATTTCGCACGAGACCTCGTCGGAAGGACAACCCTCGAGCTTGCGAGGCCAGCTCCCGGCAGGGCCGCCGGAGGCATAGAACCAATATAGTTGTGAGGATTTATGCCTCCGGCGGCCCTGCCGGGAGCTGGCCTCGCAAGCTCGGGGCGAGTATGGGCCTGTCATTCAATCGAGGTGTTTCGTACTTTCCAAATTGCTCAGATGTTGTGACTTCTCTGCAAGTCGTCGTCAATGTTGCAAAATGAATGTTGCGAAACGTTCACGTGCTTAGTCATGCAGCTTCGTTCCATGAGCACTCCAGTCAAAGCCATCTATCAGAGTCGTACAAGTTGTGATGCACATCGTGAGGACCAATTGAGAGTCAAGACCTGAGTTACACGGGTTATGCTTTACACCCGTACCTAAGCTGTCCGCCCTATAGCGTGTCAAGATCGTTGCCTATTTGTGCAACCTGGCAATGTCGCCTTTTGCTATCAATACCTGCCTATAAAAAAAAAAAAAAAGGATCAATCGTTGCACCATCCCCTGCTAGCTTTGTTCCCTACCTGCGTACTTTCCTGCGGTTTTTTTTTTTTTTTGCAAAAGCAATCATTCCTACAAGTCATCGTCGCCCTCTGTTCGCAGACGTCCTCTCGCCGCAAAGCAATGTCGTTTCTCCTCGCATGTTCTCTCAGCCCCTCAGCGTCCACCCGTACGCGACGCTTCTTGCCGGATCCCGTCACTTAAACACTTCTCGCCAGCAAATATCCCGTACGACGACTCAGAGGCAGTATCAGTGTACGCTGCTGGGCCGGCGATGGCGTGCGTGACGACGTGAGCCGGCTCCAGAGTGACATCGGAATTCCGCGCCCCGGCGGCTGTCTTTACCAACGCACCGAGCAAGGTAAATGCCACGCGTGGACCGAGCTGCCCGCCATACAAAAAGTCGTGGCACTCTCCAAAAGAACCTGATAGAGCAAGGTCCCAGGATCCAGGCTGGGACAGACAAATGTACCTTTCGAGTGACGCATGAGCAGGCAGAGGTCGTATGCATCATCGCAAAGCTGATAAACGTCTTGTCGCAACTTCTTGAATACGTTTTTGGGTACTCCTGGCTTAAGCAGAGGTTGGAGGAAATTGAGAATCTGATGGCGTGCTCTGGTGGTGTCCCCTGTTCGCGTCCTGGTCTTGTCAATGCATTTGATCGTCGCTAGCCTCCATTCTGTAATCATCGCCGAGGTCACTGGCAGCAGTCAGCTCCTGACTATTCTCCATCATGTGGCCAGAGGAAATCAGTACCATTTTTGTTGTGCATAAAGTACTCCTCAAGCTTCTCCAGACGACCAGCATCATCGTGGGCGGCATTGTCATCCAACGCACCGGGTGCAAGTCCAAACAGCTTTCGGCTGAGAATGTAGCCGCATATGATGGAAAAAAGCTGCGAGCGGATCCAAAGAATTCTGATGGAGACAGGACGGAGTACTGTGGGTGCATTGACGGATCAGACATGCTATCATGGCTCGGCTGTGGGCGATTGTTTGCGCCAGTGGGCGAACACACATGAACCGCTGCGCAATGTCCCCGTCCAAAACATCCTTATTTAAATTGCTGAAAAAGATCTCCCTCAACCCAGCAATCCCTTGGTTCAGTTCCTGTCCATGGTTCCTTAGGGTTATATTCGGAGAAGAACGACGCATTTGTTGTATGCGACGCCGGTGGCGGAACCGTCGACCTGATCTCTTACGAGGTCAAGGCGACGCTGCCTCAACTACGATTGAGGGAACTTGTTCCAGCTGGCGGTATGGTAGACTCTTTTCTGTTACCTCGGGTACTGATGCTAACTCGAGCAAGGGGGCATGGCTGGTTCGCTGGCACTGAATCACCGTTTCGCAGCAGTTGTTCGAAGGCTCGTCGGCGACTACCAATGGACCGCTCTGAGCAAGCAGAAAGGCTGGATAATAGCCATGAAATGGTTTGATCGATTTATCAAGAGGACTTACCGTAGAAATGTAAAGGAAGAGTACGATGTCGACTTTCCACTGGCAAATCTCAGGGATGATCCTGGCGTTGGCCTCGTGTCAGACACTTGGCATATGACGGGGTAACCTTGCAATTCGCGATACTTGTGGTCAACTTGCACTTGCTGATTGAGCTCCCAGGCAGTCACTCGACTTTGTCTTTGATCCCGTACTTCTTGATGTCGGGCTGCTGATCGCGGATCAAGTTGAGGCAGTTCGGCGCAAGCGGCCAGACAATGGAGTCAAGGTTCGTATCCCATCCAATGTCACGCACATTCGTAATCATTGTCTCGCTCGCGAATGCCATTCCGCCATTGATTAAAAAACTTTTTAAAATATTTTTTTAAACAAATTAGTCTGTTATAAAGAAGTCTACATCCTAGACACAAGAAAATCCTCGTATAACCACTAGGTAGGTCGGTGGAAGCACTCATGGATATTATGTGCTAGCCAGACCTTTTGCCCTAGGTGGTCTGGAGGCCTGCAGCGCTGGATCTATTCCCTAAGTAAGTACGAAAGATGTCTTTGCTACATAGATACAGAGGACAAGCCTTGGTTTCCTACCTTGGGAATGAATCCTCTCAAGAATAGGCTACGACGCGGCGCGACCACACAATAAGGTCACGGGCAAAGACCGAGGCTATAACAATAATCGTTCAAATCTCATTAGCTTAGCACGGATCCTCATCCACTGCCTTTCCTTTCCTTTCCTTTCCTTTCCCTTTCCTTTCCTTTCCTTTCCTTTCCTTTCCTTTCCTTTCCTTTCCTTTCCTTTCCTTTCCTTTCCTTTCCTTTCCTTGCAGTTTCCTTGCAGTTTCCTTGCAGTTTCCTCGACGGCGAAATGAGACAATTTTTCCACTGCAACCAGCTCATGCGCGAGACAACGGCTTGAATTGTCTCTTTGCCTGGGACTGATGGTCTCAGTCACGTCAAAGATGCCTCGCGGCGGACGGAGGCTCCGAACAGGTGTTTCTGCCACGTCCTAGGCACCAGGAAATTGAACATCTTCTGCTGTCCACGTTAGCGAGTGACCTGCAATGCAACAAATGCTAAACAGCGGACGTTGCTCTATGAGTGAGTATACTTGTCAGCGAGGTATGTTCTCTGCAGCCTCCGCGAGTCTCCCCTTTGTCTGCACGACTGCGAGCATTGTCGAGGCCAAGCTCACCGTGGCCCGGGCCAATTTGCATTTACAATTATTTGTGTGCGAGGTATTTGTGTGCGAGGCATGGAGTCTCCATGAAAAGATTAGAGCTGAGACTCCGATTGATGGAAGGAGCAGTCAGGTGAATTGAGCCAGATATACTGATCCCTCCCTTGCCTAGAACTATGCGTGTTATTCGTCATATGTGAAAGATCAGTCTCCACGCCAACACTTAGCGGCTGCTGAATCTCGGCTACATCCACCCGTGACCCATGCATGAGTTTCAATGTCTCTACAGCGAAGAAGATGCCTATTTAAGTCGCCCCTTTCCTTTCCTCATGGCCCAGAGGTTGAACATGACCATCCTATATGCACAGCAAAGCATATCTCCATATAGCACAATCGAAAATACCGAGAGACAAAGACCGATTCACGATCAAGCGGCGGCGAGAATAACTTGCGCTTTCTGCAACACCACTGGCTCCTCTCCTCTAAATTTGGCGTGCTTGATGAGGCCGCCCCAGGAAGTGCATGCCACTACCTGGCCAGACGAACCTCCAGGTTGTTCAGCGAAAGCTTCTGCTGCTTTCTGGGTCTGCTCATGCCACGGTTCTCCTTCAGGGACAAAAAAGCATGTATAAATATCCTTGGACTTGCGCATCATGAGTCGGAAGTCGTAGGCTGCCTCACATAAGAGCTGAACATCAGTTTCGATAGCATGCACGGCTCGGACATCCGGATTTTCAGGCATGAAAGAGGTCAATTTTTTGAGCATAGCTCCAGTCGCTGCTGTCTCGTCAGGCTGGCCCATTCCAGAAAGCTCTATACATTTGATCGTGGAAAGTCTCCAATCGGCAATGACCTCCTCATCAACTGAAAAAGATTAGCTTCAGTGTCATGAATTAGCATTTAGTAGACAAAGACCGACCGGATTGACGCGTGAAGCTACGTTCGCTTCTCTGGAACATACGTTCCATGGTGTCTTTGAACCGCGGTTGGCTCTGTGTAGCGTTCAGGGCTTGGCCGACACCGAAGTGGTTGACTCTCAAAATGCGCCAAAATAACAGGTCGAACAACTCAGCTTGCAGGATCAGAGGCCGCAGTGAATCGTCAGCCGAACTAAACGGATCGTACATGGTTTTGGTCTTCCCGGAGGCACTGCGCAGTAGGCGCCGTCTCGGTAGGCGGAGATCAAGCACTTTATTGCGGGCAACAATTTGGAGCCTCTGCTTGAGCTTTGCAAACGCTTGTTGCATATCATCATCATTTATCTTTGGAGGCCCAACATTTTTGAGAAAAACATGACGGTATTTTTGCTCGCGAGCCTTCAGCTTTTCTGCCTTTTCTCTGAGCTCCGCAATTTGACTTTCAGCTTCGCGGAGCTCGGTCTCCTTGTCGCAAAGCTGTGAGAGCCAGCCCTGCCTGTACTTGTCTCTGCGCAAGGCTTTGAAATTGTTGCGAAATGATTTGGCCTTTTGAGGTTGATTAGTAAATGCTTCATCTGGCAGGTGAGCATGCTACTGGTTGTACATGATGCGACTTACCCGCCCGGTGACTCGTCGCCTCAGCGAGGATACTGAAATGACTCTCCTGGGACCTCCCGAGGGCGCTTGAAGACAACGAGCGTGCGGCACACTCTCCTGCTGTGCAACCGGACTGTGTTGGGACGCTTCCGATAAGAAAGTCACAGATGCGCCCTTCGGCAGACTGATGACTTGGCTCAAGCCTACGTTCATATTCGTAGGACGCGACAGCCGTTGATCAGGCGATTCTTCTAACTCTCGATTCATTGCCAGAGCACAGGAACCGAAGTAGAAATTCAGGGCAAATTGTGAGCGGGGAGCTGCATGTCAATGAACGCAGCACACAGACTCAAGAGACGGGCAGAAAAAAAAACTGTTCGTTTGGCAGATGTGAGGGTGTGGAGGATTCCGAGGACCAAGAAAGACTGAGGTGAGCTGAAAGTGAGCTCTTCCCGCGGCAACGAACGCAATGGAAACGCAAAGACTTCAGAATAACCTAATCGTCTTCTCTTCATTTTACTTTACCACTGCATAGCGCGCATATGCATTCTTAGTCTGCACGCAAATCCACGAAAAATTGTCGACGTCTGCATGCACTAGAATTGCGTGCATCTCCAGGCATCTCTTCGCCACACGGTTTAGAAGCGATGTGCCTGCATGCTGGAGCACAAACGGACTTTTTTTTTGGTGATTGGATCAAAACAACACAAAAAGCAACTCTTAAGTCCATTTCTTCGACTTTCAAATGACTTCTCACAAAAGGAAAGCCGGCGATGCCGAGGACGAAGATGAAGACCAGCTGATCATAGCCATAGACTTTGGCACGACGTACTCCGGAGTAGCGTACTGCTTCGCCAATCACGACGATCCGAAGCCCACCGCCATCATGGACTGGCCAGGTTCGCGTGGGATATCGATGCCCAAGGTTCCAACAGCCATCAAGTATGGCAGTGGCGGGGACCTGAAATGGGGGCTCGAGGCTGACAAAACTTCGGGCGCAATCACTGGCATAAAGTTACTGTTGGATCCGACTCAGCGTCGGCCAACACATCTATTCTCGGACAGCTCGCAGAGGGGTCTTGATGCAGTGGGTAAATCAGCCGTTGATGTTGCTGGTGACATCATGCGAGCAATATACCAGCACGCGCTGGCTGAGATCTCGAAGACCATCCCCGAGGAGTACCTAGAAATGTGCTCCAAAGTATTCGTGCTGACCGGTGAGTCTCTCCAAATAATTTCCTGCTCGGCGGGTCTAAGCACCTGTGTAGTTCCTGCCGTGTGGTCGGAGGGTGCGAAGCATGCAACCATGAGAGTGAGTATTTATCTTCCCGGTGATGATCCGCTTCGTGGCCTTCTGACACGACACAGGCAGCAGAGATCGCCGGGATTCACCCGGTGACCCTCATTAAGGAACCAGAGGCGGCTGCACTCTTCGCAACGCAGTCAATGAATTTCGCGCTGAACCCAGGCGACGCGTTTGTAGTATGTGATGCGGGAGGCGGGACCGTCGACCTGATCTCGTACGAAGTGGAATCTATCCACCCGAGACTTTGCGTTAGGGAGCTTGTTCCGGGGACAGGTAAGAGGAGTTGAATTTATTGTATGTTCCAAAGCTAAAGTGTCAGGCGGCATGAGCGGCTCAGTTGGACTGAACATCCGATTCGATGAGGCTGTGCAAGCTCTCGTTGGACCCAAGCAGTGGATGAAACTGCAAGGGACAAGGGCCTTGAAGACAGCCCAAAAACAATTTGATCAAGAGATCAAGTGAGCCTTCGACGGAAATTATGATGCCCAATTTTGGGTCGACTTCCCGATGGCGCAGCTTCGAGGACAACCCGAAAAGGGTCTAAAATGGGATTCCTGGGAGTTGACTGGGTCAGTTCCACGCACTTGCGCGACGCCCACGTATAAGACTCACGAGAAACATAGCCGCGAATTGAGAAACATTTTCGCGCCGCTAATCGCAGAAATACTTAAGCTCATTGGTGAGCAAGTGAATAGAAGCATTGCGAAACGCGGAGGCAAAGTATTGAATGTGCGTACGCCCTGAAAACACCATGACCAAGATCTCAATTGTCCCGCCCAAGCTGATAATCCTTAGGGAATTCTTTTGGTTGGCGGATTCGGAAGCAGTCAATATCTGAGGCAACAAGTGGTCAAAAAGTTTCCAGATATCCAGGTGATACAGCCCAATGATGCATGGGCCGCCGTTGTCAAGTGAGTCTGCCTGAGGGCACGCAGTCGTGACTATTTGCTGACTCGCCAAGGGGAGCCGTCATCTCGAAAATACCGAGGAAAGCCGTCGTCACCAGCGTGTGTGCCACGCGTCATCTCGGTGTCGAGGCATGGCACTCCTACGACCGCAAAATTGATCGTGGACAAGCATCCCGAACAGACCGTACCGGAAGAGTCGAAGTGGAGCGGGTAAACATTCACTTGGACGCAACTCATGCCGGTAGGAACTAATCGAAAGGGCCCTAGATGATGTGGTACATTAAAAAGGGCGAGGATCTGCGTCGCAATCAAAAGGTCACGTTTCCATTTTTCAGAGAGGTCGACACCGGGTACTTGCCCGACGATCTTGTTTTCGACTCCGAGCTCTGGGACTGCGACGAGGAGTAAGCCTGCGCGCATTAGTCCCGAACCTGGTGTCATGCTGACTGCACACGATAGACAGGCTCCTCGCCATCGCTCAAGTAGCGTGAGCGTGTCGATGAACTGTAAAGTTCGCTGCGACCTTTCTACCGTGCCCAAGAGTTTCTTCAAAAGACGCCGTGGTAAGACAGCCATTCCGATCACAGCTCGATTATGATCTGACCATCCGCCATCTGAACAGACGTCGAAGGCAAGATATAGTGAGCAAGAGTCGAACGTTGAGACTCATCTTGTTGCCAAAAAGGCCGCTAACCGATGTTCAAAGTTACGAGGTATACTATGATCTGGTGGTGACACTCGAGTCCGCCGTCATGACATTCTCCGTAGAGGTCAACCGCAAAACCATGGGCTCGGTGGAGGCGAAATTTGATTGATGACGACTGCCAATTACAAAAACTGTCAAGCAATGCTGCGCTTTTCAATGTGTATTGCCAAGGGCAGCGTAGCGTTGGTTACAGCGTGTGCTGCAGGATTCTCTTGTGTTGCGCCGATGTTACGACTGCAGTCAGTCAGTCATCTTCCCGTCGCTTCCCCGAACCCCTTTTCCTTGGCTTCGCTCAATCTGCCTGTACCTACTTTCGAGCTGCGTGCTTGTAGTCTCACGTGCCAGTAGTCTGGCAGCAAATGACGGCTAAATGTGAAGATGAGATAGTAGGTGTTTGCAAGGCCTGTCTTGCCGAAACTATTTATCGCTTATCCTTTGCTATGCCGCGGGATCTCGAGAAATATTTCAGAAAAGTAGCTCCAAGCGCTGAGAGATTCTGGTAGCAATTAATATGAAGACTTCGAGAAATTCAACGACGATCTGCGGCCAAGATATTCTTTTTGCCACTGTCCCTTGTTCATTGTCGCCTCAGAAGCTCAGAACCGTGGCAGGCTGTCATCACCATGTCTGGCCTGCTCTCGAGCTGCATGGTGACTCGCTCAACCACGCTAGCCAGCATGCAGTACCTGCATGGATGTGAGCACGTATGTCTTGCCGTGTGCGAGAATCTGCCTGAAAATGTAACCGCGACACGACATGCACACGCACAATACATCACATTTTGCTGCAGCCACGGCCCATCAGCCTGATAGCAAAACTCCACCCCACGAGAGTCTGTTCCTGGGCTAAGACGCCACCCCTAAATCTCGATGACAGAAGGCTCGGTAAACAACGACAATGAAACCCTTGCGTCAGAATGCTGTTCAGCGGTGGAACCCTCCGGAGCACTTTTCCCGCTCACTCTGCTGCCCCCACGCACGTCTTTACGTCATTGACGTCAGCCAACGAGCAAACGAGAGCAAACGAGCGGGTCACGAGCACGCAAGCTGCCCAGCCAGTGATATTTAAGAAAGAAAACCCATCTCGACAGAAAAGAGCGGGAAATAGTATTTAGGCTTTTGAATACGATCCAACTGCCTTCTCTCACAAGCACTGTGTATCCTGAGACACGCCAGCTTTCTGTACGTGAGCACACCTTTTGTAGAGTTTACGCCGTCCCGTCACACACACTAACCAGGTGCTTCATAACAGGCCAGAAATAGAAAAGAAAAGCAAAGGCCCTAGACCTATCACAAAACACATATCCATTCACACACACAATCACAATGACGGAATCCAAGGCCGACAAGATTGCCAAGGTGCAGGCCAACCTGCCCCTGCCCGAGCAGCCCCCTACCGCATCGGACTGGCAGTCGGCAGACGCCCGTAATGTCAACGTGGGCAGTGGCAAGGTCGAGGCGCACGTTGGGACGGACAAGGGCGCTGAATCTGGCCTGCGGGGACCAGCTACGAAGGGAGAGGAGGTCGACTTGAGTGACGTTGGACGCACAGATCGGAAATAAAGGATGCGATGTTGGAAATGCTTGCACATAAGATGGGGATCACGGTAGAATCGCTGTTAGAGTTGTTACATCACCATTGAATGGAGAACTCTGGTTGCTGGGACCGCCAGTTTCCCGGCAGCCTGGCACAGTCCACAAGGCGATTCCCCGCCATCAAACAAGAAGATGAAAACTCTGCGAATGCTCAATGTGTTGCCTCTGTTGTAGACAGGGCGAACGGGAATTCCATTGTCGATGTGAAAATGCCCGTGATTGACAGGGGAGTCTGATTTGCTCGAGCTAATGCGCAGCGTCTGATTGGTTGTCCTCGGCTAGCTTCCCGTGTGCTGTTCAGTTCAGCTTTCCCAGAAAAAAAACCCCTAAGGCACTGACTCGTGGTCCCGCTATATCGCAGCGCCCCTCCATGCTGCGACGCCCGATGTGAACAGGAAGAGGGAAAGGGAAAAAAAAATTCAAGGAGAACACTCGGAGGTTTTCCCAACAATTGCAGTCAAAACAGTCCATGTGGCGTCGGCTCATCAGCGTCATGGCCGAATCAGCACCGAAACGCCTCAAGACCGGCCCCAGGGTCGGCACGCACAACGGCCACTTCCACGCCGACGAAGCGCTCGCCGTATACATGCTGCGCATGCTGCCGGCCTACAACGACGCCGAGCTCGTCCGCACGCGCGATCCCAAGCTCCTCGAGACGTGCCACACCGTCGTCGACGTGGGCGGCGAGTACGACGCCCAGCGCAACCGCTACGACCACCACCAGCGCGGCTTCGCGACCACCTTCCCCGGCCGCAACACGAAGCTCTCGAGCGCGGGCCTCGTCTTCCTGCACTTTGGCAAGGCCATCATCGCGCAGAAACTACGCGTCCAGAGCGAGGATGAGGAGGAGCCCAGCGTCGCGCTGCTCCACAACAAGCTGTACGAGAGCTTCGTCGAGGCGCTGGACGCTCACGACAACGGCATCTCGGTGTACGACCCGGCCGCCGTGAGCGCGGCCGGGCTGGAGAAGCGCTACAGCGACGGCGGCTTCACGCTCGGCGCCATGGTCGGCAGGCTGAACCCGAACTGGAACGACCCCCGGCACAGCGATCCGGACGTGGCGCAGAGCGAGGAGGACCGCAAGTTCACCGAGGCGAGCCGCCGTATCGGCGAGGAGTTTGAGCGCGACCTCGACTACTACGTCTCCGCGTGGCTGCCGGCACGGTCGATTGTGCAGGAGGCTTTCGATAAAAGAAAGCAGTTCGATCCCGAGGGGAGGATTCTCGTCTTCGAGGGCCAGTCTGTGCCGTGGAAGGACCATCTCTACAGCCTGGAGGGCGGGCAGCCATCTGTCTTGTACGTCCTGTACCCCGAGTCCCCCGCACCGGGTGCCAAGTGGAGGATCCAGTGCGTGCCCGAGTCCAAGGATAGCTTCGTCAGTCGGAAGCCGTTGCCGGAAGCATGGAGGGGCTTTCGCGACGAGGAACTGGACGGCATCGTGGGTACCACCGGCTGCGTCTTTGTTCACGCTGCTGGTTTCATAGGGGGCAACAAAACTTTTGATGGCGCAAAGGAGATGGCCATAAAGGCCTTGGCGTGATGGGGGGAAATGGCTGTAAAACTGCCGCCGATTGACAAACACAGTTGGATTGGGCGCATGGCTGGCAAGCATCATTGGAGTATCGAATTTGTGGTAATATGATTGCCGCGAACTGCACGGACCAAGAGCTACATGCAAGATACGCTGTAAGACTGTGAAGAGAAAGAGGCGAATCTCGGCGGGCTACTCCAAGACCCAGTGCATCTTCGGCACCGGAATGTAGCACCGAATGTCAATTTGGGCTCGAGACCCGAAAGAGTGCATGTCAGGAGATCTCCTCGACTATTTTCCAGCGCCTTGGTCTCCAAATGAAGCAGGAACATGAAAGAGAATGCCGAGAAAGCGAAAGCTTGCCTCAGAATGCGACCTACTCGGCGATAAAGCAAGACCTGTTGACCCAATTTCGTCATTGCTTTGCTGCCATTGTGAAATATTCGTCGCAATAAACCCAGCGGATAGGAACACGGCCGGTGCCATCAAGTAACGCCAACTTGAGAACTTATCGTGAGGCCTCAATACCGAAATCATGAAGAAGTAAGAACAAAAATGAAAGTAATGAAATGTAGAGGCTCTCGATATTGTTGTGCGTCGTGTGAGAAGTAGGGGCTCATGGGCCTTGCAATAAACATGCAGATCGGGCGCAACCCAGATCCACCTCCCTGTTTTCTTTGTCGTTGATCATCGTCGAATAGGAATGCCTTCGCTTGCGTGCAGCGGAGGCACAGCGGCGCCAGCCGCATCAGTCTTGTCGTCAACTGGGGGATTTGAGCTCTCTCCCGTAGCGCTGGTCTCGCGGTTGAGAAAGCTGCTCTCCTTGACGGGGCTTCCGGCCTGTGTGCCAGCAATGGATCCGTGCCCATGCAGACTTGCGCCGTTACTCACGGGTGACGAGAGGTGGGGGATGTTTTCAGGCACAGGATGCTGTGATCCAACGGCGCCGGCATCGACGCCATCGCCCTTGCCGGCTTTGGACATGGCATAGTCGCCGGAGTCAAAGTATTTGCGATCTTTGAGGTGCTTGGCAAAGTGATCCGATCGAGAGGGTAGCTTGCCGTATAGGCGGAACAGGCGCTGCTCCTCGGGGGAAAGCGACTAGATCGAGCAATAGATGATCATCAGTATTTGGACTTCGGTGGTCGGGTTCCAGAGGCTTATCGTAGACAAGACATTGCCAGATGACACTGCAGGAGCGAAGCAAGTGACGCGCTGACAAGACCCAGACGAATTGGCACCGCGATATCCAGACGGTCTATGTGGCAAGGCTTACCGAGACGTCGACTTTGTTCTTCTGATGAGGGTTCATGTTGACGGCTTGGTCGGGGGCGATAGGCCAAAAGTTCTACCGCGGACGGGTTGAATTTAAGAGCCGGTGGGAGCAGCCGCCCGGCTTGTCGTAGGAATGACAGCTGGCCCGGCCAAAGGCTTGTGCGAGCGGCGGTATATGTCAGAACTCGATGGATGGCGGCAGAGTCAATCTGTCCGTGTTTGCTGGAAATGATTCTTTGTTGATCTTCTGTCTAGCTGGAGGGTCTCGTCGCTGATATGCCGAGGGGTGGACGGACACTGGCAACTGGCTACTGGCTACTGGCACTGGCTGAATCAGGCGATAGCGGGGCTCCAGCCAGTCGTGTGCGGTCCCGGTCCTGGGGGAATGAACTTCTGAGGTCATGGGGGACCACGAGCCCACATTTCCAGACTTCTTTGCCTCAGACCCTGCACGTAACGTGTTGCCTATCGGCCAGGGCCAGCAGGACGCTCTGGGAATACAAGGACTGTTGGCAAACAGGCATGGCACCGCCAAAATCTGGTCTTGACTGCTCTGACTCATGGCGGCGCCTGATGTTGGTGCATGATTGGGTGGGTCGCTTGGTTTTCCTGCAAGCACGATGGCGATCTTGAAGTATTCTGGATGGCAGAGTTTGATGTAATTGGGTCCCTGCTCTCACAACAAGCCCTTGGGCCAGCATTGATATAGTGCCTTTGTGATCTCTCATGTGCGCAGGGGATGTAGTGCAGCAAGGGCCATTGCCAGGCATCCAAGTGTCTGGCTTGTTGCCTGCCACGCTATCCTGCGTCTGCTTTGTGTCACGACTTCAACCGTGGTTGCAAGACTTTATTTAGGCGCCCCGCCCCCGCCTTGTGTAGAACTCTCTGCATGGGCCCAAAGCTTCCAGCACGGCTGGCAATTGAGGCCGATACATTACGTCCATGACAGGCCTATCATGTGTGCCTTCCGTGTTGTCGAAAATCAAGGCGGTGTTAAGCTCCGACTGTTTCCCACGATCTCGCTTACCGCAGCATTTTCCCCGTTTCTCGGACAGAAATGCTACGGCTTCACGATGACGTCAGGATAAACAGTAAACGGTGTCACATCCGCAAAAGGCTATTATCAAGCAACCACCCCACAAACGTTAACGGTAACGGGAGGGCTTGTTATGATTTCTCTGGCGTCGCTGCCCATCTCTTCTCGCGCGGTAGATGGACGCTATTTCCCGCTCAACAGATCGAGATAGACCGAGCAAGAGGCGGACAGTGAGTTGGGCGTAGGGTAGCTAATGACTTCGGCCGCTGCGGGCAATCACATGACGCGATTCGGACTCTCGATGATCAATGTAAGTTGTTGACCAAACGCGCAGAGTCCACACCCCTCTGGCCGCTTCTTGATTCTTTCCTGCAGCAAACATTTTGTTGGAAAGATGAATCGAACCGATAATTTTCCGCTTGCTCGCACCATTCATGCTGTCACCCCTCTTCAACCAAGGCCAGCTGATCTAGCAGCCGAACTCGTTGGATTTCTAAGCACATGCCCAGTCTTGCTGCTCCATCGCGATTGCGGAGCTCCACTTCGGCCTTCAGACGCCGGTCGGCGTTTCGCGAGATATTGAGGAATTTTTCCTCACCCCCCGAGTCACTTTCGCTTCGCGCCTTGCCCAGCACGTTTCTGGACCGGGGACATGCCAAAATCTTTTCTGCTGAAAGGTCAAGCTCGTCTTTGGATTGGGGTCTGAGGTTGTCCTGTCCCAGGGTAAAAGAACAAGTTCAGATCCGGCTTCGCTGTCCCGAAACTCTTTTTTTCCGGAGGGTGTCACGCTTCGCGTTTATGGGGACAACGCGACGGCCAGGTGCTTCTGTAATTCGTTGTCCATGACAAGCGCATTTCCCTATGAAACGCCGAGAACGACATTAGCCGTGTGCCCATTTCAAGGCAAGACCCGCCTTATAGGTGCGCCCTGAGAGATTTCGAGCCGTCTCATAGATTGAGCGCTCGCAGCAGGTAGGGACATTCAAAATGGGTCTTCTGTAAGTCTCCGAGAAGAAAGCGATGCCATTCGACGGGTTTGGCGGTGGGAGAGGCGCCGCTGATCCGGGAACACCAGTGCCTTGGGAACCGCGCTGGAATGGCCCGAAGCAAAGAAGCGAGCCGGCCAGGTCAGAGAATGGGGTATCAAGGTCGGTTGCTCCCGCCTGTCTAGGCTTCCATGCCTAATCGTCCAGCGTTGCTAACATATGCTTATCTTTGCTAGCAATTACTTGAAATATGGAACAAGGCGAAGGGAAAGGAGAGGGATGCTATGCTTTGGGGAGATGAGGTCACTTAGCCCAGCTCGCACGTCATACCCCCTTTTCGCCGTGGCTAACCTGAACAAAGGTCGAGTACCTGGTAGTGACCTACACCGAAGACCAACAGAAGGTGCTCCTGTCCCTGAGGCAGGCTGAAATCCTCCAAGCCCTCGCCGCAGACCAGAAGCTCGCCGAGGAGGGCTGCGTACCAGCCCTGCAAGATCAGCCGACTCACAAGGCCAAGTCAGTATATAGTGACCCCAGCTCACTCAATACTAGAATATAGCGTTGACGTCTTTTATTGCCATTCACAGGTCCAATCCGCTGCCAGTCTTCCATCCAGAGTTTGGCCGCTTCATGCTCGAGGCAACCCCTGGCAAACCATGGGGCATTGAGTTTAAGGAATTGCTCGGTGTCGAGCCAGATATGAAGCTGCGGCGCAGAATCGCCAAAGATCATATGCTTGCAAAGGAGTACCCGATTACTCTGACCACATTCCCGCAGATAGGTGTCCCGGGCCAATTCACCGATCCCCATTATCCTCCGTCTGGACCTCGGCTACGGTCTCAATTTGTGCCAGATGAGATTGCGAATCCTCACATCCGGTTCCCTACCCTGGCCGCAAATATCAGGTCGCGGCGGGGCCGCAAAGTGCAAGTCAACGTGCCTGTCTTTCATGACAAGAACACGCCGATCCCCTGGACGGATCCAACGGTGAATTTTGAGCTCGATAAGTGGCCCGAGGATGACGACGAGCGGAATGGCGCGGCGCCCAAGGACTTCATCCATATGGATGCCATGGCGTTTGGAATGGGCAGTTGCTGTCTGCAAATTACCTTTCAGGCCAAGAACATTACCGAGGGCCGCCAGATGTACGATCAGCTCAGTCCTCTGGGCCCCATCATGCTGGCATTGACTGCTGCCACGCCGGTATACAAGGGCTTCTTGGCCAATACCGACGTGCGGTGGAATCAGATCAGCCGGGCCGTCGACTGTCGGACGCCGGAAGAATTGGGAGAGAAGGTATGTACTCGCTGTTTTTCTCTGAACACCATCTCTCAATTTCCTGAGGAGACCGACGAGAGTACACAGTGCATCAGCTAACACAATAGGATATGTAGCCACTGAAGAATGATCGGTGGCGGATACCAAAGTCTCGATATGCCTCAAACTCTACATATATCTCCACAGACCCGAGGCTCCGCGAGGAATACCTGGACCCAGACCTGGTGATTGACCCCGACATCAAAGCGCAGCTCATGGACGGTGGGATGGACGAGCGTCTGGCCACTCATTTCGCCCACTTGTTTATTCGTGATCCCATCGTCATATTTGAAGAAGACCTAAAGGAGCTGGATCTGAACAAGACGGACCACTTCGAAAACATTCAATCTACAAATTGGCAACATATGCGATTCAAGCCTCCACCCGCGGAAAACAACATTGGCTGGCGCGTCGAGTTCCGACCCATGGAGATACAGATTACTGATTTTGAAAACGCCGCCTTTTCCGTCTTCATGGTGCTAGTTACCCGAGCCATGCTGTCGTTCGACCTCAACTTCTACATTCCCATAAAAAGAGTAGACGAGAACATGGAGCGCGCGCACGCCGTCGACGCCGTCCTCAAGGAGAAGTTCTACTTTCGCAAAAACCTCTTCCCTCTGCGGCCGTCGCGTACAAATACTGTCTTTGGCGACGAGGGCCAGCAGCAGCAGCAGCAGCAGCGCGCAGACTCTGCGATGCAGAGCCGCTCTGCCTCGCCACCAGGCCTCCCGGTAGAGGAAGAATACGCCGAGATGACGATTGACGAGATTGTCAATGGTGCGTCGGACGGCGGCTTCCCGGGCCTGGTCCCCATTGTGGAAAGCTACCTGGACAGCGTCAACGTGGACGTCGAGACGCGATGCCAGCTGGCTACGTATCTATCACTCATCAGCAAGCGTGCGAGCGGCGAGCTGGACACGGCCGCACGCTGGATCCGCAACTTCATCGCCGCCCATCCGCAGTACCACCACGACAGCGTCGTGGACGACAGCATCACGCACGATCTCATTGGGGCGGTCATCGCCATTGGTGAGCGCGAGAGCGCGGGCAAGGACTTTGCCGGACTCGGCATCCACGGCCTGCCGCGACTCCTGGGCCACTTCAGAGGCGGATGTGGTGGTAGCGGCGGCGCCCAATGGCGAAAACGGGAGCATTTCTTCGGAAGCAGCCATGGAAGATGGATCTCGGAAGCGCAAGTGTGAATGGATCGATGGCGAGCAAGGGCAAATGACGGCGGCAGATCAGGAATAGCATGGGGCCATTATAGATGCGACGCGACACTATGACAAAGCGCAACATTGGATCATTTGCGCATCAAGTGAGATGTGATTGAACCAGACGATTGGCTTCTTCCGTCTACCGACGGGTCGGAACATCTGAGCCGTCCTGCTTGAATGGAGGACCGGGGGAGGAGGAGGAGGAGGAGGAGGAGGCTTCACAGGTTGTGTGCATATTGGCCAAACGTGTAGTTTCCCACCCCCCCTTTTCTCCCTACGTATTCCGTACATTTGCTGGAAAATCTCTCACGGGAAAAACACGCTCGGGATGTAAATTTGTAAAATTACCGAGTACACAATGTGAAGTCGAGTCATCATGGCAGGTAGGCGAGACATGCACAATGTGGAGCAATGGCCTCTGCGGATTATTCGTTGTCTCCCCCCCGTTTCCTCCGTATCCTCAACCCAGCCATCGAGACAAGGAGCAATCAATGATGGCTGGCTGCACGTTCTGGTGACACAGCCCTATCGCGCGCAAAGGCACCGCTAGCCCCTCCCCTTCCCCCCTTCGTAAAGAGACGGGAAGAAAAAAGGTCGGGGGAAAATCTGCACAGTAGAATGTGACACGACGCCGTCCGCGTTATCAGTGAGTGCCGTCACGATATCCACAAACTCGCCGTCCATGCCCTCCCTGCTGCCCGCCCGCCCGCCCGCCCGCCTGTCCTCTTCCTTCCGGGGTTCTGGGCACAGCACTGTACGTACTTTGCTTACAATATCGGCATTCCGTCAGATGCGGTATCGCGGAACTGGTGCACCCCTTGCGTCGGCCAACTTATCTAGACTGAAACAACAGATCGCACGCTGGGGAGTGTGGAGTACATACAGCATACCCTCGGCGCCTTTGGTGTTACCTTCAGATTACGAAATCAATTTCCTCCCTTTATCCACGTGGCTCCGCCCGGCTCTTCAGAAACAACGTGTTGAACGGTTCAGGCGGGCATTCTAGAACCGAGTTTGCGTGCCGGGCTCGCCCTATAGCCCGGTCCAGGGCGGGATAGTACATGGCTCATCGACTACACACATACATACGACATCGTCATCGCCCTTGCGTTGTGGTTCCGCCATCTATCGGCTTGGGTCATCAATAAGCTCGTCTCGACACGCATACAGCGGAGTATCGGCTGGCATCCGATTCCTCTTTGCATTCACATGAGGTGGAGCAGCGTCTTGCACACTGGCTTCAGCCATTGGCGACGCGACCAAATGAAAAGTCGTCTAATCGTCTCATACTCGCAGCCGGGCCCAGATCCAGGCGTTGTCTATAGTCGACATGTCGATGAAACTAGCTGACATGAGACCAAAGCCGCCAGTGACTGTCACCCATCTGAGCATGACTCGAATGGGGACGTGACCTTGGTGTCACCATGTCGCACGTCAGCTTCCGTGCGATATTCATAGCTGCTCTGGAATGCACGCACGCACCAGTCTTGCACATCGCGAGGAGGCATGCAATCCTGTCCGGCATCTGTCAGCTCCATGGCCGGTGACTTCACCGGCCAAGGTAGGACGACAGGTGTGACAGGGAGAAGCGTTGATTGCGGCGCCGTTGAAAGAAGAAAGGTGAACGGAGTACGAAGGCGCTGCTGGGGCCTCAGAGACATTGTGAGCGGGTGCGATCAATGGCTCGATATCATTCATTCCACGGCGGGCGCGCGAATTAGTTTTGGCACGTCTCGGCCTCTCCTTGCGACGCGGGCTACACGTTCTGCCTGCTGTCTGCTGATGCACCTCACACCCCACCATCATCATGGACATAATAGAAAGCTCACACGTCTCTGGGTTTGAAACCAGAGTTGATGCGGTACACCGATTTCGAGACATGTCTCTCCGCTCGGCCAAGCGTCGAGGGTCTGATATGTATGTATGCGGGCAGGCCGCGGCATGGTCTCTCGCCCAGACAATCTTGATTCTGCGACGACGTCCTTTTTCAGTCGGCTCAGAACCACCAAGACAACGGACTTGGCTGCCTGTTTCAGACAGTGGGCCTTGGACCCTAACATCGAGGGCATCGTGATGAAAGCGAACAGGGTCGGCTTTGGATCCGTCCAAATAGTCGGCTGCTTTGGCCGCTCGCCTCGATCCCAACTGCCGAGCTGTCGTTTATTAGTCAAGACGCCGTCGAGGAAAAAGCAAGTGGAGGGAAGGCTAATGGTTTGAAGAGTGTGCGGGTTTCAAGGCAAGCTCCCGGGCCAATTGAGATTGACCCCCCTCCCCCTTCCCCAAAGCACCCCCCCTTCCGTTGTCTGGCGCGGTGCTGGACTAGAGGCCAACGTGCATGTGATAACATCTTGCTCATGTTCGCCCCCCCTTGCAAGTCCGCCCGCCCGCCTGGATCCCTGACCGGGGTGGCTGGCAGATTGAGTGTCTGATATGCGAAGGAGATCAGATCTGGCGATCTGGGAAAGGTCGCTAGGCCCAAATAGGGGTGCGCTCACGATTTCCCTTGTGTGTGCTTCCGGGCTGCATAGTCCACCTGCGTGTCGGAACTGCCATCCCCAATGATTTGAGGACGCCCGCCCTAGCTTGCGATTGGCCGAGTTGAACATTTGGTGTGAAATGAGAGTGACGAGATGCACCTGGGAAGCCCGATGCTGATGCTGATGCTGGTGCTGACGCAGACACAGGCACGTACAATGACAAATGCAACTGCGGAAGGAAGGCACATCTCCGTGACTGCTCGAAAAGGAAAGAATAACCCGCCGTGGTCGTAAAGTCCGTCGGCACAACGGATGCTGGGCTCGTCGACCGTGGAAGCCCACATTTGCCCGATCAACCTTATCTTCCGGTCGTCACTAGTAGAACACGTCAGGCTGAGACGTTGCGTTGCCTCGAGCTCCATTTCGCGCCAATCTCACCTTCGGCCCAGACGCCCACGTCCTCATCACGCCCAACGCTGGCCAGTTCTGCTTCCGCCTTCCCTTGTTCCGCGGCGATCTGTGGCGCTCTGGTCGAATCGACATGTCGGTACTGTCAGATCCGACGAGTGGAACGAGCACGGCGCCAAGATGACTCTTGAGCAGCCGACGGAATGCATCCGTCTTGTTTCGCACTTGCTTGCGAGCATGACAGGCTGCCATGTCCTGGATGGACTTACAAATTTCTGTCGCCTCGCCGCCTGCATTGCACTGGGGCAAACGCGGGGGCAGCAGCAAGTCGAGACTGAGACAACCAATTATCATCTGGGTGATGAAAGAAAAGTACTTTGTACTGGCCGGCGTGTCGTCTTGGTGCCCTTGGCGTACCATCGCTTGTCGCGGATGCCACGACTTTTGCATCCGTGTTCAACCTTCTTCTCTCTGTGCTGCTCCGCACTGGGCGGAGAAATGGAATGTCAATAATATCATATGCACGACGTAGCAGCTGTTCTGCCAACTCCGACAACTACGTACACAGTCACGACTGCCCATGCTGACACTCCGCTCAGGAAATCCTGGTGGCAATATCACCGTTACCGAACCTGCATGTGGCCACAGTCGAGAAATTTCCATCTTTTTCCTCAGCCAACCGGTTGAGGCTTGCTCGTCCGGACAGAGCTGACGAACTTTTTCTATGTTGTGTTTTGATTGGTGTCACCGCCTTACAAGTAATTGCCGTTGTGGGTTTCACGAAGCGGGCGCTTTTACATACAGTTGCGTTGGATGTGTGACACCAACCTCGTGAGTACTACACTACACAAGCAAAGGCAGAAATTGCCTGCACAAAAGCCATGCATCGTTGGGAGCCAACGGCAGCACATGTCCATGGCACCCATGTGCCCTGCCCTGCCAGGACCGCCTTTTCTTTGGCTCTCGTCCGCGACGCTACTTCCATTAGGCCGACCTTAATCAGTTGAGTCACTCACATATAGAATCCACTGTGTCAATGCAATCTGGTCTGCCTGTTCAGGCAGCAAGAAGAAAACACCTGCACTGTCAAGACAACTCAGCAGCGTTGTACTCGATCGTGCCGAGGCTTGACCCCAAAGCAAGACACTTTTCGAAGATCGTGAGAGTCGACATGGGATTCGCGCACACGATCTCTCGCCGATGTAACACGAGCATCTTACATGAGACAGTCTGATGAGCCGCCATGTTGTCGGGGTCTAGCGACCGAGGCAATCCTTTGGGGTGTCAGATCCAACCCACCTGAAGACACGACGGCATTCACCGCCATACAAAAGGTGCACGGGTGTCTGACAAAGATTGCCTGTGGCAGATGACGGGAATCGGACACTTGGCGCTAGCAATCAACAACCCTAATTCATTTGGGTCGCGTTCTCAAGACATTGTTAACCAGCCGCCATTCCGTGCGTGCGTCCATGTTTGACCGACAAGAAACCGGCACGCAGTGCTACACACACAGGCTGCTCTTTGCCCTTCCAGCCGATGGCAATGGAAAAAAAAGTATGCTTAACCCTGGCTTGCGTGCAAACATGACAGGTCTTTTTTGAGATCCTGCATCCTACATCGAACACGGACGACATCCCTGGTTTGGTCCACTTGCCTCCCGTTTAGCCGCGGACGAGAATCCATGGTAGGAACTTTTTTTGAGAGAGGGGGCGAAGGGGAGAATCCTGAGCATTATCATAGGTTTTTGCCGTTCCAATGTGCTACCGCAGATATATATCCATTCAAATTTGCAGATGATGTCGATGCTTTCTAAAAAGGGAAAGAAATTCGGGGAAGGAAAGGGGCGGTCAGGGAGCCGTAAACGGACAAGCGACGCCCACAAGCTCTTTCGGTTTGCATCCTGCAAACCGAGACGAGACGAGACAAACGACACTGCGGCCGCCTGGGCTAAGGACAGGCAATATTGACTTTCTGGCGGACAGCAGGGGGGGGGGGG
>AZGY01000004.1:1035499-1068222 GCA_001636675.1 Moelleriella libera RCEF 2490 | reverse complement strand
GGGGGGGGGGGGGGGGGGGGGGGCGGCTTGATTCGATGACTCGGCTTGCGTCATCGCTTGCCAGCAAATGCTTCGTGTTTCGGCATCCAAGGGCATCAACAAGAAGCATGGGGGAAAGAACCTCGGACTGTGACCTCCGGGGCCTGTGTGGCTGACGCTCCGAACAGACACGTCGATCTCTGCAAAGACAGCCTTTTACGTACTTGTTGCATCTGCGAAGGAGGGACAGAGAGAGTAAAGCCGTTTTCACCGAGGTGGAGGGCTTCTGTGTTCTACCCCGACGGTGTTGCCTTCTGAGAAAAAAAAAAAAAAGACCTCGGAAAATCGCCCTCCACCATGCCATGCAGCCATCCACTTTTTCTATCGTCGGTTTCACAAGACAGGTTCTTCCTCTCGGGCTGCATGGCTGCAGGTAGCATGCCAATAATCATGACGGGAGCGAAAAAAAAAAGGAAAAAGAAAACGCTTGAGTTTCGATCGGGCGAACCCACGTCGCAGCAACATCAGCAGCATCAAGTTTTCCTGGGGAGCCGGGGGTTGGGGGTTGGAAGTCCATTCATGTATTCATACGTGATTTGTTCGGTACGTATCCATCTGCGCCGATGCACCGCGTCTTCCGACCCGTTGAACTGACGCCCATGGTTGACGAATCCTCGGGCTGGCAGCAGGGGGGCCATGCGAGGTAAAAAAGCAAGGCAAGGATTCGCGCCGCCGATGCTCCCGACCAACCGACCCAGCCTACTGTGTGCTACTGCACGGTGCAATATGAAGCCACTGACTATGGCCAGCACAGCATACGACAATACAGTGTACACGCACGCACACGCACACACACAGACACACCACACGGTCCATTTATTCGGATCCATTCCGCCGGCGGGCTGTCGATTGTCCACCCAGACATGCATCTCGTCTGGCATGGCATGGCATGTCATGGCATGGGATGACGGAGGGCCCCGCAAACAAGATTAGAAGTAAGCAGAGGAGTAAAAAAAGCCAAGGGCAAGGATGCCACGTATGGATGTAGGCATAGGGAGTACAAGCCAAGGAAAGCAGGGAAAAAAAGAAAAAAAAAAAAAAAAAAGGGAAGGGGCCGAAAAGTGAGCGAGCGAGCGAGCGAGACAGGAGCACGCACACACGCACACACGCACACACGCACTGTACTGTACGTAGCTTGGCGCCCACATGGTAACGCAAAAGCAATACTTGATCGCGCCAACAAGAGCCATGCGAGCAGGGAGTGTCTAAGAGGGGAGGGGGGAGGGGTGTGGGGTCTAGATCGAGTATGCACAAGAAAAAAAAAGAAAGCAATAGGAGAAGAGGGAGGAAGGAGCAGCAGGAGGACGAGGAAGGAAGACTGGGAGAGGAAAAAAAAAGCAAAGGGAATCCGTACAGCTAGCTAGCTGTCTAACAAGGTTTTGATGGAGACTGATCGGGACTTGCCTTGTTTGACGTGTATGATAGATGCGCCACGCCGCATGCCAGGATCTGCCCCCCCCCCCCTCACGTCTCGACTGATCCGTAAAATGGAGAGTATGAACGAGCTCAATCCATGCCCATGAGTCGATTTGGAGAGAATCTGGCTATCAAGCAATGTGCACCGTCGGTCCATTAAAGTGACACCGAGTACCTAAGTAAAACAAGTCTGTATCTAAAACATGTCCAGTTCCTTTTATGCCCTGGCAGATGCCTCGAGGCAACCATAGTAAAACAAAATCAAAGTGACCACACACACTCACTCACTCACTCACTCACTCACACACACACACCCGAAAAAAAAAAAGAAAAAACACAAGAAAAAACGCCTTCAATGCCGGTTGTCCTTCAAATACAGTGCTAGATGGCCAAGTCATAGGTATCGAGGCTACTGCGAACCCTATATACACAACGCCAACACACGGCGTTACACAATGTAAAGAAAGTAAGAAAAAAGAAGAGTTGGAGGGTGCTGGCGGAGGAGTTGTAAGGGAGAAAGGTTTCGAGCTCCATTAGCCCACTCCGAGTGTACCAATCAGAGTGGCTTGAACGAAGATAAGGCACGCCGTTCCGAAAAATGTGTTATCGATGCGGATGGTGTGCGATAGGAGGAGCGGATTATTGAACAGCGCAGTTGTTACAAAGTATGTTCATTCAGAGAGAGCCGCAGTTCAGCAGCAGATCCGCCCTGAGTGCACTGCTCAGTTCCTGTCGTCTGGTTTCGGGCGCAAGGATCTCGTTTCCAACTGCCGTTTCCGCTCAAGTTTGGCATAATGCAGGCCGCACGCATTGCAAAGCGTTCTCGCACCATCCGGCCCGCGCCTCCATTCGGGAGTGTCGATTCTATTGCAGCTGTGGCATCGCCCAGGAGGAGCGGCGCGCTATCATCAATTAGTTTTTGTGTCCGACCCAAGTCTCAGATTGTTGCGTCATGCACTTACACCTCGTCGCTTTTTGACCTCATTTATAGCATATGGGGGCTTTGTACCATTGTCGTACATGGCCACATCTGGAAGTTCATCCTCGTAGATGCCCTTCACCTTCGTACCTTCTCTTGCTCGTTCGTTCTGGATCGAGGCTTGCACGGCATCTCGCACTTGTTCTAGTGATCGCTTGATGTGGTCGACATTTCCCAGCATGTCTATTACTTCTCGCTCAGTTGGCAAACGCTCTGGGATGGGCTGCGAGCCATGTTGCTCCTGAGCAATTCGTCCGTAAGCCTCGGCGAAATTAAATATGGTGCGTGAGGAGACTCCAATCTGTGGAAAAAAAATCTGTTAAATGACGGTTTCAAACATATGGCAGGCGCAGGGTTCAGCATACGCGGTTGAGTGAGTCTTGGTAGTTCCAGGTCTCGAAATGCCTGGTTGGGCCATGATCGAACCTCGCGCGGTGGTTGTAATCGACTTCATCGTGCCGCAAAGGCTGTCCTCGAGGATCGTACTGAGCTGGAGGTGGAGGGCCAACATGACGTGGAGATATCGGATAGTTGGTGGGAAGGGGGACTTGGCCAGGAGGCAAATGCCCCGTAGGATACGGATGGGAAGTTGGCGGCGGCGGAGGCGGCGCATGAGTGTACGAACCGTTGCTGGCATGGTGGTCTGACGACTGCTGGGGTTCTGATGGGCGATGTTGCGGCGGTAATTCTGGCTTGACCGGTGGCGTTGGTCGTCGGTCAGAGACTGGTGGTAGGCTATGTCGACTATTGAAAGGCACCCTCGGGGAATCTGCAAAAGAAGGCAGGTTCTCCTGTCTTGGGGGATGGGCCGATGAGGCATGTATGGCCTGTGGCGAAAGCTTCTCAGGCTCAGCGTATGGACGAGGGCCCGGGGTGAAAGGTGAAGGAAGATTCGATCCGGGCTGGATGTTTGGCTGCGTAGAGACGTATTGTCCTGGCCTCGCACCAGAGATAACCTCGGAAATCGAAGGCAGTGACTGTCGGCTGGAGTGGTCTTTTTCGTCGGGAGGCCTGCGGTGGTCGCCTGAAATCATGGCGACTGGGACGCTCGCTGGCGAAGGTGATGCCACTGATGGAGGCTGTCGTTGTGGATAACTTGAATATGCCGTAGGTTGCGGAGGGTAGTGAGCGCTAGGTGCGAGGACTGTTGCTGTGGCCATGACAGGCTGTTCTCTGTACCTCCGGTCGTGAAGTTGTCGCTGGGAATGATAGGGTTCTGGGGGGGTGGTCGCGCGTTGTTGCTCGCTGGGACGAAGATGTCTCCGTTGAAGCGGATCAGGAATGCTGATGGCAGATATCGGATGTATACTGTTCCAAGTATTGCTGTTAACCATTGCACGTGGGAGAAGGGAGCCAAATCCATAGGCACGAGAAGCAGTTGCTGAAGTATCAGTCGTACCTTGTGCGAGATCCAGAGTCACCTGGTTCCATAGCGCGCGTGGCAAGGGACCGAGGGGGATCTGGAAAGACCTACGATTGTAGACACATCTGGCTCTGACAATCGAAGTGAAGAGACGGTTCTACGTGGAACATGCGGCCCAGAACAAGGAAAGGAGAGTGTGCAACTGAAGCGAATACGAGCCCGGCCGATCATGTAACAGGCATAATCCAGTTCATCGGTCTTGACAGCTCTTCCGAATGGTACAACTGTTGCGTGATGTGAGTGACGGAGATCCAGATAAGGGCACTAGGCAGGCGAGGCAGGAGGGAAAAGAGGAAGAACGAAACGGGATCATCAGCAATATAACAAACGCCACAGGGGAAAAAAAGTACCGATACTACAGCGAGCCACCAGTGGTCTGGGTTGGGGACCGGGGCGGGTTGAAGGAGATCTGACGCGATGGACATTACCTCGTGGTGGCGTTGGCGAGGACAGGATTTCCAGACAGGGCCGACCCAGCGGCCCACGACTACGGCGGGCCTTCTCAGCTCTGCGTCCGGGCCAGGTACTCTCGACAGCAGGTACATAGGCGCGGACCAGGCGGTACAGTGCCTGCCTGGGTACGTGGAAATGTACAATATCAATACCGGAGGGAGCAGACAAGGGTCCAGAGACGCAAGTCTGATGGCATGCCCGGCCTTGGGCTGCTTCACGGGCCCCAGTCAACGAGCAAGATGGGCAAGGTGGGGTCGTCAGATGAGAGAGATCCGCGGCACTGGATTGTGGTTGTCTCTGCGGTTGGCTTGTCGTCTAGTAAGCCTGGCTGGCTGGCCGGGGCCGCGATACAACGTGGGAGAACGACGATGGTGGAGGTGCGCCAGAGTCATCCCTAGCCTGGACCCCGGGGGGGAGGGGCGTGCTCTGTGCACCCTCTCTGGATCGAGGGAAACGGCAATCTGGCGTGTCGCTAGCCAAGGGAGGCCAGGGGTCCTGAACAATACGGAGTTTGCAGCACTAGCAAATAGCGTTATGACGGGGTCGACCCAAAGAGGCCTGAAGAGCGGCTTGGCTCACTTCCGCTGTCTGCTGCACGAGTCGATTTGCCGTCTGGCGGGTGCTGCATCGCCGGTGCCCACGCTGTCGGACACCTTTCTGTCCGTACAGTCAGATACGCCCACCCCCAAACGGCTGGAATGACGAGCACCATGGCCGATCGAGGCAACGACGTGGCATCTCCGAGCTCTCGCACGCACAAGTAATCTGGAGGGACCCAGAGTCCTCGGATGCCTCCTCGCAAAAGTCTCGACGGTGGGAGAATGCCTGCGGCTACCGCGTTGTGGTATCCCTGTGCAGCCCAGCGTTCCGTGGAGTCTAAGCTGGGGAATTTTCTTGCTTCTAGAGACCTTCTGATGGTGGAGGCAAAGTGGGACGGGGCATGTTTCTGTTGGCTCTGGTGCGACTGTGATGATCAAGATTGTCAGATTGTCGACGCTAATTAAATTTGACCAGGTGCTTGAGAAAATTAGATGACACCACGCTCTGTACCCATCAACCGCGCTCTCGACCGGGGAAAAGGGGAAGGGGAGGGGTGTCTGCTATCCTCGTTGGCGTGGAAAGGGCGGAAACCTGGCTTGACTGTGCAACCTCCCTCCTCGTCCTTCCCGCCCAACCAGATGCTGGGGCCGGTTCAGCAGGCTGTCGATTTGATACACCAAAACATGAGCCAAGCTCGCATACTCTTACAGATTGTCCGGAGCATGGTGCGCAACAGCCTGCCTGCCTCCTTGGCTGCATATGACGAGCGGTTGCTTGCCATGCCAATGCGCCAATGACCAAGGATGCGTCAAGTGTGGCAGCCACAGCAGTGCATGACGGACCATGACGAGATTGGGCAGGTATTCTAGTATCGAATCTGACGCGCTGCGCGGGCCTCGATCACCCGATGCGATGAATCCCGAGCCGAACCATGGGAGTATGGAGCATTTTGAGGCGCACGCCTAGCTTGTACGTGCTTAGTTACACGTCAGCAGGGGGGGGGTTTCCCGAATCTGAGCACCAGACCAGGCCATGTGAAAGCCCATCGGCCAAGAGTAGCATCGCCCGGCCGTCAGCCATATTCACGGCCCTCGTGCTTCGTGGTCTTCGCATGCAGTCAAGATCGACTGTGGGTGAGAGCAAGACAACCACTTCTGATGCAGGCGCTCGAACAAGGACTGGTGGCCAGTGTAAGCAGGTAGCGCTTTCCCGCCATCCATTGGAAAGCCAGTGACTATGACCACCCTGCCTATGACAGCCCGCCCACCACGCACTGGGAAGGCACGCCCCTTGGCGGGGTTTCTGGGAAGCAGGAGGGCCCTGCCATGCTAAAAATCTCAAAAGGCGTTCACTGGCACAAAGAATCATCAACTGCTTCCTGTTATGTTCCGCCCAGCTTTTGTTAGCAGGTGAATTGTATTTCAATTGAGTGCATGACATTCGCAAATCGGCTCGGCACGAAATGATGACTGCAGCCTCACGAGAACGAGGATACTTTCACTCGGCGCGGGAAGACATCTTGCTTCGAGGTCCCCCCCTTTTCACTACAGAGCACCAGATTGGGAAGGCGTGACCTCAGCCCAGCCCTGACTGGGATGCTCGCCACTGAAGAAATGTGGCGGTCAACGGGGTCGCAGCCGCACCATGACCATCGTACATCGAATCGCAAGGTTAAAAATATGCGGCCTAGATCTGGTGTGGGTGCGGAACGTCCGGCTCCTCAGTCTTCCCTAGCGAGAGACTACTTGTCCAGTGGCAGATGACTCAGGTGCGTACCAGCAGATCGTGTAATCGGCCAGACTGTCCAGAGAGCGCCAGATCTCCCTGAGTCCCAGCCTGGATAGACTTGCTAATGAAATCATTAGCGGATCAAGCCCTTTGTGAGGCGGGCCGACGAATCAAGGCTTCTCCCCACAGCTAAGCCCGCCCTCGATCAATCAAAGCGTAAGGGATGATCAATCATGCTCGATAAACAATGTCAAAGTTTGGGCAGCGGAAGCGATCTGCCGGCTCAAGCACCAGGCTCAGCAAAGAGCAATCGCAGCGCGCCGGACAATTTCGTTTGTCATCGCCTACAAAAGTTTCCGACTTTCACCTGTCAAGCCAATTCGTCAAGCTATTTGTCACAATGGCAGGCTCTGAAATGTATACCCCATTAGCAAGAGATAATATTGGAATCGCTTGCCATGGATCAAACACGTCGGGTCGACAGCGATACAAACTTTCCGCGTACCATTGTGGGATCTATAGCAACATGACATATTGTTCGGCGACGGGGCTTGTGGTATGAAGTTCCGAGTTGGGGATGAGATACCACAATGCTGTGCGAGGCCCCCTTGTCGGGTGCATTAGTGGGGGCGAGATCTTGACTCGTCGTGCATTTCTCGTCTCCAGCGGAAGACGGTTATTTTGGCAGCGAGTCATGACACCACAGGCAGCTTCCCAATCCGGGGCATGGAAGCCCTTGTGTACAGGGTGCCTCCCTACACTTCTTCATCATCCCGTCCTTTTAAGAAGTTGATCACCGGAACAAAAGCGAGCAAGGATTATCGTTTCATCTATAACGTTACCGACACCGTCCAATCTCTGACCGGCTCAGAGACTCGTTGCCAACTCACTGAGTGTGCAGGGCGATGATTTCCGCATTCTCGGAATTTGAGCACGGACGCTCCCGTTCCCTTCATTTCTTTGCGAAGTAGCTGGGCGGTTATTGCAGGTCTCATCTGAGATTGCCGTTGGCTTTGCGGCCATGGTTCACAGTCAATACGATTAGCAACCTGCACTTGTCATGCAAGTGGAACCAACTGCTTGCCATGTAGCTAAGGGTCCTTGACATCTCATTCCTTGGGCACGCCTCACATATGGGTCGGCGAACAGCGCCTCCAAGACTCGTGAAATCAGCTGTTGAGCATTTTCCGACATAGAGCCGAGCCGGTTGGTCTCCTGAATGGATCGCGAGTGAAAATACCCTGATTGGGGAAAACAATGACATCGTCAACGAGATCGTTTCTGTTCTTGGAAGTTGGCAATCGTTGGCTCAATGTTCATGGAATCAACGCATCAAGTAAACTTTCTTCGAAGGGGGTTCTTGGCCGACTGTTACTTTTGTATGCACGGTGCCACTTGTCGTTGCCGGTTTTTCAGGGCAAGTCCACGGAAAGTCTTCTGCTCTGGGGCCATAAGCTAGTAGCACCACCTTATGGACCCCAATCAAGGGACCCTCGAGATTATACGGCTCATAGCTTCCAAGGACGTGCAGGCCGTGCTCTATTTTTGTCGATGGATCAACCAGCGACACTCGTGCAGTAGCTCGCAAGATGATTGACGGAAGAGCCACAAGCGAGCGGTGACAGCGAAGCTCGAACATCCTAAGGGCCCGCACACAAGGCGTTACGTGGATTGCCATGAGATCACCGTTTGTCCTGGAAGCAGCGGCAGCTATGGATCAACACTATGCATCCAGGCTCATTGCAGGTTCCAAGTAACCATAAGGCGAACTCGCGAAGCGTTCCAATCGATCAGTCGACAACGCGCAAGTCTATCGCCAGGCACCAGTCTGACATCTGATTCAGCTCGTGCGCGTCACTAGGCTCTGACAGGCTTTCAAAGTCCCTTTGAAAAAGTTTTTTGGATTGTGGTTTCCATTTTTGCCTGGTCGCCCGCCGGTTTGACTTACAATCCCACCCGGATTGCTTCGTCATGGTGAGGGAAGACTGGCACAATTGGCTGGCCGTGTCGGTCAAATGATTTCCGCCCTTGACCCTCGTCTCTCGTCGTCATCCCCCCACCTGGTCTTCTCACGCGATTTGTTACGAACCTGGACTCGAGTTGTGCTACGGTACGGTACATATGAGGCTCGGCTGTGACTGAGTGGAGCCAGACGAACCCGCGAAAAGGCGCTTCGTGGCATAATTCAGAAAAAGCCCCAGGGCATCGTCATGACAATGCTGAGTGAGAGTCATGGGTGGCGACGAAGTAAACTTTGAGACTGGTGCAGCGGTGGGCGACGAGTACAGAAGGACCCCGAAAGCATCTTCGCATGCGGCCGATCGGGCTCCAGACAGAGCGATCCTCCCGCTCATCAAAATGAATCATGCCAGAACAGATGCCAGAGGCTGATGGAATGCGCCACTTGTTCCAGAAAGTGACACTTTGGGCTTGGCGCTTGTGCTCCAAAGCCGGTAACTACGTCCGTGATGGAAACGGTATTGCCAGTTTTCGCATGGTCTTTACGTCGGCCAAGGGCGGGAACTGGTCCTTCATGGCAACTGCACAATTATAATCCGAGAGCCTTGGTGTGGATTCGTGGATTCGTGGGTGTGTGGGTGCACCGCTGCTCGCTAGAACGAAGGAAGCAAGGCGAGTCAGGGACTGCGCGCGCACTCTTGAACACGTCAGATTCCCCGCGACGGGCGAATTTGTTGTATCTCCTCTATGCGGGTCCGTTTCATAAGCGATATGAGACTTATGATTTCGAAGGCGACCATGCTCTGATGGCCTTCTGAGACTCTCCAACGGCTGCGTGAGAACCATGAACGAACCATTGCTTGACAATCGGAGCTACTTGTACGAACGAAGGAACAGCCACGTCAGCCCACGCCGCTAAACAGCAAAATTCCTGGCTGGATTGTCTGATGGATCGTCGAACTAAAAACTTTGGGCTGACGCAGATCTGTCCATGGAGGGGAACTATCCCGCCACGATTGCTTGAGCCGCCGGGACGGATCTCCGCCTGTCTGGGGGGGGGTGAGAATTTGCTGCCAAGACAGGATCCGCTAAGCTATTGCTATTGCTTCGATCGCCGCTAGCAGATCAAAGGTCGTCAAATGATCATGGCGCGTACGGATCTGAAGGAGTCTATGCTATGAGCCCCACGGCAGTTTGCGAGCATCGTGCATGGCCCAGGCGCAGGCTTCGAGAAGGTACGGACGGTGTACCACAACTGTGACCGTTTGCCGCCTGAGTAGCCATGATGCGCAGACGGCGTATGGATCAATAGCATGCGCGTTATTCGTTGTGGCTATCATATCCTGTCGCACGTGCTGAAGGGCGTCAGTCATCTTACATTGAGACTGCTGGTGGCTGATTCATTTCCGCGGCGAGGCTTTGGTGATGCATGGGTCGCTGAACGGTTCCCACCAATCACCGCCTCGTGAGGAAGCCAAGCCGTCAAAACCAAAAAGAAGGTAGATTGCGATTCAGCCGACTGGAAATTTACGATGGCCCCCCTCCCCTTGATGTAAGTGTGTGTGCCGTTTATCTGCTCAGGGCCTCGAAGTGCCAAACCGAGTGGACACAGGGCGAGATTTTTTATGCCTCGAATGCTGAAAAGCTGCCTCGTCTCCGGATTTATGCTACAAAGACGAGAGCTGTACTGCTTCGCGTTGAGGTGCGCCGACGCAACGGCGCCGCCGTTGGTTGGCGCTTGACACAGAGCCGCTCCACAGCATTCATGACAGGACCAATTTCTCCGACATTAAGGCTTTTAGTCGCCCCCCAAGAGTTCGTGAGGCAACTGCCTGAGGGGTTCCATCGACACTAGTGACGTCGGGTTTTGAGACGACAATCCGTTCCAGTACCATTGGCCACGATGCAAAATCCCCGACCCGGATGTGACTTCTCCAGAAAACCCCCTTTCCCCGGTCATTTGGAGCTGGATCTTGGCGACAAACCTTGGCGAGCCGGGCCCAGCTCTGTTGACAAGACTTGAAGATGATGGATGACCACTGCCAACAGTGTGATTCATCGCAAATGTCATGTCGAGGCCTTCGCCGAGACTTTCCAAACAGACCGGGGGCATCTCAATGGGTCGTCGTTGACAAATGAGGCATCTCGATCCTTGAGAGTACGTCTGGAAGGATTCGAGCTCGCAGTACATGGATGTTGCAGTTGGCGTGCTCCTCCCCCCGAGCCAACGATGAAGGAATGACCCAATGGTCAGCCCTAGGTGCGCCTCCAGGCTGTGAGATCAAGCCCATTGAGGCAAGCCGTAAACGGCAATAACGATGTTCCTTCACAATAGAGGTGACGCCAGTGCGGCATGAAACGTCTTAGGGAGCAAATTTGGTGGAGAGAATAATGCCGACTCGGGCCGTCTCAATCTTCTGACGCTCATCGCCAGCCGCCAGAAGAAGGTCGCACATGATGGGCATGGAGGGCAGACATGTTTGAATTCTCCAAACGACTCGGAACGGCAACCGTAGTGGTGCATGTTTCCGGCCAATCACGATGCGGATGTCTCACCTGGCGCATGTGGATGCAAGCACGAACTGCTTCTCGATCAGGCCGCCATTATAATGGGAGGAATAGGCGGGCATTGCGAAACAAGGCGTCGCACTATTACATGCGAATGCTCGGGACGGTAGAGGGCTCCCGGGAATGCCTCGGGTCAAGGAAACAAGCGCTGATACCAAATGCGCCTCTCTTGGGGCCCCTCTCAGCCAATTTTGAGCCACAAGGCCTTGGCTTTCAGCGACCGTGTCTTATCACCAATTGTGAATAACACACTGACGGCTCATCGCGTTCGCATCACCTGGGACTTCAGCCGCACTCCTGGGTGTGTTGTTTGCGAGACGGGCCGTGTTTCTCTGTGCTGCTTCTCTTGAACACGCTGTTCGGCTCGTGTCACTCGGAGATGGCGGCCAGAGGAGGGAGGGTACAGTATCCATCCTCACCGAGCTCCAGGAACAGCCGCCGGGTGAGAATGACCTGGCATTCCTGGATGATTATACGTGCTCGGATCTGTTTGTCCGCACCCCTTTCGCAAGCAGGACGAGGGGGCAAATCGGTAGGGCAAGCCCCCCCCCCCAGCGCGTCACTGTGTTTGGTAGATATTTTACGGTCCTATTGAGAATGGCGGGGGTCGCCGGAGCACAGCAGCTCAGGCATTGTCAGCCTTCGCATGGCTTGCCCATGAAGAGTCGACTCGACATTGTCTATTTGCGAACTAGCTGTTGATCGTCACTGACGGTAGCTGCTTGCGGTAGCCCGAGGTTGCTCAAGAGGAGAGCATGACAAGCTTCATGGCGTGTCTGACGATGGGGGCGAAACAGCAGCTCAAGTCCGTGGGACGTGCCCGATCCCCTTTTTCGATAAGCACGCAGCTGAGGGTCCACCGGCACACACACACGCGCTCACACACGCTCACACACTCACACACACTCGCACACAACTACTTGTGTACATGCGACTGGAGCCTGCAGCGTATCGCGGCTAAAAGCTGTCAGCCATCGTGCTTAGGACGTGATCGCAGTGCGACGTGGCGGCCCGATCCACCCCGCACCGACAACGCTCCAGACTGCTGGTAAACTGGACGTGGATTCTGGCCAGACGGAAGTGGGAGTTGTCGTTATTTACAAGGGCGGGATATCTCTCGTACGGACAGCTGGTCTCCAAAGCCGACGGCGGGCAAAGATCTGCCTGCCAGTGCGAAAAATCGGGCAATCCCTTGCCGCTACTTGGACCTTCTCCGGGGGGCGGCAGGTAGATGAAACAAACGATCTGGTATGCCCTGCAGTCAATCTGACAACCGAAAAAAAAAAACAAGAAAGAAGAAGAAAACCCCTCCTTTTTGGACGCCATCCAATGACAAGCCAGCAGGCGACGTACAACAAGGAGTCGCCAAAGTCAAGAGTCCGACTGCTGAGCCAGTTTTTTTTTTTTTTTTTTTTTTTTTTATTCTCCCGGCACACCGGAATCTGAGGACGCGGCCGTGCCACTGGAACTCGCATATTCTGCTCGTTCCCCGCAAGATGATGCAGCATGCGCGTAATGTATGTACAAGATACCTTGCCCAGGGCGATGCAGTGTGGGATGGGCGACAAGGTTCGGCAGGGTAGGGGTCGAAGACATGGCCACGGTACGGATACGTAGAGCCTCATCTGTCGTGGTTCGCCCGACGACAGGGGAATTCCGCCTTTGCGCTCTTCCGACATTTGTTGACGTTGGACTCTCCTTGTCCCTCTCCTCGTCCCTTTCCCTGTATTGTTCGTTCCCCCTTTCGTTGTCCCCTTTGATCAAGATTCCCCTTGTCTCCCCTGGATCTTTTTCCCTCTTCCCCTTGTACGACGCATGGTCGCATCGCAGGGACCTTCCGTTCAGCTGCAGGCGCGTTGGTTCCTCCGAACAATGCATGGCACGCTCCATGCGTTCGAGTTTGTGCGGTGCGGTTCTTGACACCAGGCACGCCCGATGACATGGCTTTAGCGGCCGAGATGCGCAACGGCCACCGACGCAGGCGTGTCTGAGCAGCTGTCGCACAAGGCCGATTGCCAGCTAATCGGATGGTGATTCAATCATGGAATCATGGTGCAGGACGAAGTATGTAATGGCATGGACTTTGGAGCGTTGAATGTCGCCTTTCAACGCCTGGGGATTCTGGAGGGGGGTGCATGGATCAGGTGGCTATGGTACACAGGTCTGCAGGAGCTGGGGTCGGCAGCGTCTTCGGTTGTGGAAGGCCAAAAGGAAAGAAGGCAGGCAGGCAGGCGATGGGTGTGAAGGGTGAAGGTGGGAAGTTGGGCTGCTGGGCCGGTGATTGGCCGCGTCCGCCTGTCGCGCCCACCACGCATGCGTCCATTGATAAGAATCAAGAGAGGCAGCTGTTGTCGGCCAGTCGCATCGACAATCTGACGCAACCGTCATGTTGCTCCCTGCGCCCTGAGTCGTCGGATCGTTGGATCTCAGGCACCGCTCGATCCAACAGCATCAACGATCCCACTCGAGGTGGGATAGGCGGCACGGGGCTGGGGTATGTCTATCATGCCATGCATGCCATGCCCGCTGCGCTGCGCTGCGTTGATTGTTGGCTGCTATTGTGTGCGACTTTCAGGGCCTTGCCTTTTCTCTTATTCTTTCCCACCTTTCTTTTTTTGGGCTGTTGCTCTCTTTCCCCCTTCTTCCTGCCTGCTTTGGTGCTTTTTCCTTTTGTCGCGCTTCCTTCTTTGGCACGAGTCCAGCTCCACCGGGGAACGAGAGACGAGATGGATCGCTGTCCTCGCTGTCTGTGATACACTTACACAGATAGGCAGGGTCTCCACGATGATGCTGGGTCTTCTGCTTGGCCCTCAAAGGTCGGTGGAGGAAAGATTGACGCACACCTTGATCCTGTTTGCACGTCGCTCGCGCAGGCTCATAGAACTCGGGCAACAAGTGGTGGTGCACGCAAGGCGACAATAGCCGTCGGGTCGAGCTGCTCATTTTGTCGCTTCAAATTATAGGAACGACCGTGCTCAGGACATACATGGTGGTCATCTCAGCAGAAGCCACGGGGCACTGTGCAGCACAGCAGGCTACGGTACAAAAAAAAAAAAAGGCAGGCGAAAGAACCTGCCCCCGTGACGGGGCCCAGGATGACAGAGGAAGGGATCAACGGGATCAAAGTGAAGCGGCGTCCACCCCCAGCGGCCGCAGTCTCCAGATCAGCCTAAATACACTATCCGAGCAGTCAGTCAGTCCGTCCGTCCGTCCGTCAGCCCACCCGTCACATCTCACATCATATCACGGGGAGGGGGCATCTCATTTGGACATTTTTTTTTTTTTAAAAGGGGAGGTGGGGAGGGTGCACGCCCTCTGGAGCTTGGACTGCGCAATTTTCCCATCCAGCTGCTTGCTTGCTGCTCGCCGGCTGTGCTTGCCTGCTCATCAGGTGGTGGTGGTGGTGGTGGTGGTGGCTCCACGTGGGATGCCGTGTAAGACGGGGACTTGCCATGCTCGTTGCGCCGATGGGGAGGCGACCGTCTTGCTCTGCTCTGCCTGTGCTCGACGGCACGCAGGCAACGGCAGTGTGTCGAAAAAAAAAAGCGACAGGTCGTTTTGGGGTCAAAAAAACCTCTCGGGAGACAACTGATTGCCAGGCCGGTCATACAGGAAATAAACCAAAAAAAAAAAAAAAAAAAAAAAAAAAAACCTCTTGGGGGTGGTGGGTGGTATCGTTCTTTTCCCCCCTCCCCGGCCGCTTTGTGCCTATTTCTTGCTGGGGCAGGTGCGGTGCTGCTGGGCAATCAACATGATGCCACTTCCGGCCGAGAATGGGTGGTGGGCATTGACAGAAATGAAGAAGCAGGGTGTCGATGCCGCTGCGTGCGTGCGTGTGCAGCCACGTCCATATTGCACCCAGCGGTCCCGGTCCCGTATTGTCGAATATTGTATGGCAGCACAATACAATACAATACGATACGATACGATACAACACAATACATGGCCATGTGTATGATATGGGCATACAATACAATACGTATCCGTACGCACATTAGGAAAAGAGCCGAGTTGTGGGGCGCCCGGCCGGGGAGGGGGGGGGGGGGGCCGCTTATATGACGACGCGTGGTGTTTGCGTAGAGGCATTGAAGACGACGACCGCGTACAGATGACGGTGGTTTTTATTTTTACTCTGGCATCGATCGGGTGGGTGAGCTGTCTGTCGTGTTCGCACCGGGCCTGGTGCCTCGATTGAGCCATCTAAAACGGGCATCAGGGGTGTCTGGCCGGTGCATGCCCGTGCTGGGAGAGATGCGTTGTGTCCGTCTGCGTGTCCTGCCGTGCACTCCGTACCTCCGAGGCAGGTAGTGAAGCATGTCGAATCGGCATCTCTCTATCTCTCTCTCTCTATCTCTCTCTCTCTTTCACACACACGCACACACACCCTCCCTCTCGCTCTCTGTGCGTGCGTGTCCTCGCATGTATCCTGTGCTGGCTGTGCTGTGCGGCCCTGGCGTGAAGCAAAAGGGCCGTCAAGCAAGCCCGCCACCACGACGCTGCGGAACGCGGAACCAGACACGACAGGCAGGCAGGCAGGCAGGCAGGCGGGCAGGCGAACAGACAGCCCGAAAGGGAGGGGCCGCAATTTGCGTCGATTCCGATTCATGACGTGCAATCTGGCAGTCGCACATACACACCCACAGACCTACCTACCTGGTACGTACGTACTTACAAACACACATCTGGCTCAGCACCGCGCCGTGCTCTGCCCTGCTGTGCTGTGCTGTGCTGTGCTGTGCTGTGCTGCACATCCACGGCCAGACACCGTGGCACTGCATTTCGTGGCCTTCACCCTGTGCACCCGCCCGCGCCCCTCTGCCTGTCCCTCCGTCGAGCGGCGAGGGTTTTGCCTCCGGCGGCCCTACCGGGGGTCGCCTGCGGCGGGCTGGCCTCGCTCCGCTCGAAGTGTGCCAGCGTCTTTCAAGCCCTGCTCTGTACGCGTGCATGTTCGTGGCAGATGTTCGAGCGCAGCGAGGCCGGCCCGCCGCAGGCGACCCCCGGTAGGGCCGCCGGAGGCATCACGGCCAGACACGGCCTCTGGCGAATATGCCTCGAATCACGCACTGTAGACGTCGAGCCTTGCTTTCCCGGGTGGATGGGAGCCTGCGAGGCATAAACCGCAAACAAAGAAGCACCACATGACTGTATTATCATGGACCCTACGTGTGTGCTGCTGTGCCTCTGGCGGCGGCCGTCGTCGTTGACTGCCGCAGTCAGCAGCCGACATGCAGCGACGACAACCGGAGGCAAAAACCGCGGCCTGTACGTACCCTCGACAATGCGCAGATGCGGAAAAAGAAAAAGCGGCTGGCTGTGGAAGGCACCGCACAGTGCAGCTGGGCAAGGGTGGGCTCCTGCGTCGCTTCTTCATTGCCGCCGCTCGGTTTCTGATAGATGCCCTTGTTTTTTTCTTGCTTGCTTACATGTCGTGGTGTTTGGAAAGGGGAAGAAGGTGTGCGGATGGCATCTGCTCTGCTCTGCGCGCGGCGGGTGGTGCGGCTGGCCGAGAACCGGGAAAAGCTTTACGGTCACATTTCCAAATCGAGAATGAGAAACAGGAGAGAAAAAAGAGACGAGAGGAAAAAAAGAAGAGACGGGAAAGACAACACGCTTCTCCTCTGCTGCTCGTTTGCCTGTCATCTGTCGGCTCGATACAGCGACGACGGTGCTTGCTTTCCCATCATATCTCATTTCCCTTATATATGACATGTACTTTGTCCTTGAATCGCGCTCCCTGCCTGCGCCTCCGGTCTTCCCCTTTCTTCTGTATACTGCTCTATTCTTTTTTTGTATACTGCTCTATTTTGAGCCGAGTGCTTGCTTGTCTTCTGCTCCGTATGCCACTCCGATTCTACACCCGAATCGCGTGTCTGGCGCAAGAATCAACATCCCCTTTCTCTCATATGCGGCTTTCTTCGCTGCCGGCATCCACCTACCTCCCTTGCCCCCCGTCTTTCCCTTGTCCTCCCCCTTTTCTCTTTTTCCATATTTACCCCATCTTCAGTTCATCTCATCACGTTTATCTCGCAAAGAGACAATGGAAGACGGCAGACGGGATACCCCCAGCAACACACAGACACACACACACACACACACATACATACACACATAGTGCAGCATGCGCGAGGGCCTGCCCGCCCGCAGCGATACGCCATGTAAGCGGTGACGAAACGGGCATGTGCCGCATGCCAGCGGCGGCAGCAACACGAGTCTCTGGTCAACACTGTGAAATCGCGCAGAGCGCGCGGACGATGCCTCCGGCGGCCCTACCAGGGGTCGCCTGCGGCGGGCTGGCCTCGCTCCGCTCGAATCACGCGCCGGGCATTATCAATTCAATCCCAGCCGTGCTGTGTAGACGGCAGATGGCGATGGCAGGACTGGACTGTGATTGAGCGCAGCGAGGCCAGCCCGCCGCAGGCAGACGACCCCTCATTCAAAGGTGAGAGATATAATACAATACTTGGATAGAAGAACAAGAGGTGGCAGTGGTTCGAGCGCAGCGAGGACAGCCCGCCGCAGGCGACCCCCGGTAGGGCCGCCGGAGGCAAATACCAGATAAACTTATGTCATTTCAAGATCTGGAGCGACGTGATGACCATAAAAGCAGTGGTTCGAGCGAAGCGAGGCCAGCCCGCCGCAGGCGACCCCCGGTAGGGCCGCCGGCGGCAAACACCACCGAGACGAGAAGAAGGGGAAATAAAGCGCTCGCGGCACACGTCGTATCGCATCCCCCGCGACTGGCACCATCATCACAAAAAAATAAAAGGACATATTAAAAAAAAGAGAGAAACAAGAAGCCACCACTGCCACTGCGCTGCCCCCCGCATGGCCTCGCTTTCATGCTTCCATCCATCCATCCAGCCATCCAGCCAGCCAGCCAGCCGGCCGGCCGGCCTTCCACGTCAACGACGGGCGGGCGCATCATCTGATTCGTCCAGCGTCACCGTTCCTCTGCATAAAACGTAAAGGAACACCCCGAGAATCGAAAAAGAAAAACGACAAAGGGAAAATCAAGAATAAGTTACACACCCCTCCCCCCCAAAAAAGAGGACTAGACGTGTGTACCAGGGGGCGGGCGTCCGAGGAGGGAGGCGACGAGGGCCCATCGCCCATCGCATCGCATCGCATCACATCGCATCGCCCCCCCTGCCCTTCCCCTCCCCAAGAAACGTACACGCACAAACGGCTCGCCGCCAAGCAGATGAACTGGGCGGCGCCTCGTTTCATTCAAAGAGGAGTGTCTTGCTCACGTATGACATGTGCATGTTATACCTCCATACATCGTCGCTGCTCCCTCGCGCCCATCAGCCTGCGCCCGTCCTGCACTGCAATGCTGCCCTGCCCTTTCCGGCATCCTATGTGGCAGGCATGTCGGCTATTATATCCTGGGCATTTCCGTCACGAACCTGTCCCTGAAACAGAAGCACGGCCGATCGCTTCACCCCATCAGGCACACGCAGCCCACGTTGCGCATATCTCCCTTTTCCCCCTCCCCTCGTCGTCGTCCTCGTCGTCGTCCTCGTCGTCGTCGTCGTCGTCCAGGCCTTCCCCCCCCCGTGTCTGGTCTAGACGGTCAGGCTGTCCGTGAGAGCCAGCTTGCGACTGCTTGTCCCGACGTGCATCGTGTACCGGCCTCTCTGCAGCCGCCACTCCTGCGCCACGCTGTCCCATACGCTCAGGTCTCGCCGCGTGAGGGCAAACTCGACCGTCGTGCTCTCGCCCGCTTGTAGAAACCTTTTCTCGTATCCGCGGAGCTGTCTGGCCGCGGCGGCGCCCGGAATGCCCACATACAGCTGCGGCACTTCTGCGCCGGCTGTGCCTCCCGTGTTGCGCACATCGACGCTCACCAGCGCGACGTTGTCGAACAGGTCGGCACGACCGCCGGGCATGACCGTCCCCAGCGGCCACTCGCCTGCATTGCCGCCGCTGATGCGTCTGACCGACATGTTGGACAGCGCAAACGTCGTGTAGCTCAGCCCAAAGCCAAACTCGTACCGTGGGGTCATGCCGTACTTGTCAAAGTATCTGTAGTCGAGCAACACACCTTCGCTAAAGTCGGACTGCGGGAACTTTTGAAATCGCCCTTCTGCCTCGTCCGCGCCCAGCACCCGGCCGTAGTCCGATTCCTGCCTGGCCACCGTGTAGCTCAGCTTCCCCGACGGATTGGCTTCGCCGTAGAGCAGCTTGACCAGACTCGTCCCGCTGTCTCGACCTGGCAGGTGCGCAAAGAGGATCGCCGTCACGTTGGCATGATCTGCGAAGCCGTCCACGAGTCGCGGCCCGGCATTGTGAAGCACCACCACCGTCTTGTTGCATTGGTCCGCCACTGTTCTGATCAGTGCGTCCGTCGCGTCGTCCGACAAGCTCGGCCGATCCTGACCCTCGGCTGCCCATGCGTTTCCCAACACAATGCAAGTCTCTGTGGTTGAGATGACGGCTGGCTGCGGGTTCCCAAAGTCATGGAACAGCGCCGTGTCGTCCTGCGCTGCTCTCGCCGCCAGCGCGTCGCTTGGAGCCACAAACACCGCCGGAGTTGTCGCCCCCGATCCGCCACCAGTCATCAGCGTGCCGTTGAGGGCAATGCTGGGCGCCTGGCCGAGCCCCAGCGCAGCCCGCGCCGCGTCCTCGATGGGGAGGGGTGTCATGCCAAACCGCCACAGGTTGATCAGAATGTCACCGGGTCCGGGTGACATCGAGTCAGCAGATCGAGCCGAGTATCCAAAGACCGAAATCGCCTTCGGGGATCGAAGAGGCAGTGTGTTTCTGGTGTTCTTGACGAGGACATGACCCTCTATGGCGCCCTCTAGCAGGACCGCTCTGTCTTTCGGGTCGCGACCCTCGACCGCCTCATGTGGCTTTCTCACATCCAGGGGCATCCCTCGTCCGGGTTGTGGAAACCCTTCATCTTGCCCGAACTGGTACCACGTAGTCAAAATTCTGCCGGAAAGAGGCCTTAGCATGTCACCCTGAGCTCGCGTTGACTCTGCACCAACGAGCCATCGTCTGACGACGGCGGGCACGTACCTCGTGGCCATGTCCGTGACTCTTGATTCCGGTACAGAGCCGTTCTGGACAGCATCGATGAGATGACTTCCCCAAAAGGCCGAGCCCTTTGGCATGACCATGTCCAGTCCAGCGAGTGCCGTCGCCACGCCAGCATGCTGAGCATCCCAATCTGACATGACGAAGCCCTGACAAATGTCAGTGAGCGTCAGAGCACAAGTCAGGAAACAGTAATCATGAGTGATGAACAAGCAGGCCGGGAGGCAAACACTCTTCTCAGAGTATCTGCTGCAGTAAACCCACTTGAAAGCCCAGCTCTGTCTTTAGGAGACCGTTCAGAGTCTTGCTGTTTGCACAACCGTATGAGTTGTTGATGCGCTGGTATGAGCACATAATGTTTCCAGTCCCGGCGTGTACTCCATCTTGAAAAGGCCTGAGGGCGTTGGTGAGCATCTTGACTCCGGGCAGTTGCTTGGCCGCGGTCAGGTACTGACCACAGGTATAGTTCGTGCATGGTCTTGTCATCAACATTGGACGAGACTGCCTCAACGTCCCCTTTTGGCATGCGGTTCAGCTCTTGTTCGTTGGCAATGAAGTGCTTGAGCATGATCAGCGACTTGCCCGTTCGTTCCATCGATGCATCGTCGGCTCGTCAGGAGTCAAACCTTGAGACTCGTCTGGACACCTTCGCCCTGGACACCGTGTATGGTCTGCGCTGCCAGCGATCCAGACAAGTATGGATCGACCGAGAAGCCCTCCCAGTTTCTTCCGCCCCTGACCACTCGCCAAGCTGGCCCGACTACTGGGCCCAGCAGGACGTGGACGCCCTTTCTACGAAATTCGCCTCCCATGGCAGCACCTCGCCTGCGGGCCAGCTCTTTGTTCCAACTTCAGTGCATCATGTCAGCTGATCCGTACACTTTGCTTTGGCACTAGACTGCCGTCATAAGGGAGAATGTACGAGACACTTGAATGGCGCGTTCATAACGCAGCTGCAACCGATTGTGCACATGCTGGAGCCATGGCATTGTAGACGGACGAAACCATGTTGCGTAACGTACCTTGTGCCGACGTGGATGCCCGATGGATAAGCATTGACAAAGTCGGTATTGCGAAGACCGTTGCCAGCGTCACTCACGCACATGCCATGGAATCCGAGTCGCTCGACCGGGTAGATGCTTCCAGAGCAACCCGTACCCAGGTCTACTCCTCCGGTCATGTTCACCTTTGTGTACAATCGCAACAGTGAGTTGACATTGACCTTATCATCACGCCGACTTGCAAGCTCAAACATGCACACCTTTTCTTCCAGAGTCATCTGGGCCACCAGCGCCCTGGCCTTTTGGTACGCCGCGCTCCAACTGCCACCGCCCGTCATCTCAGCTACTCATCACTCAGTCTCGCACCCTTTCGACGCGAACAAGACACGCGGAACTCACGCGATGGGTAGACTGGGGGTGATTGGCCGTAAAAATATGCATCATTGGTGATGGTGTCGTTTGCCGATGATGCCGCGGCAGCCGTCGAGCTGAGTATGATCAGGAGGCTGACAAGAGCTGCCAAGCCAGGGAGGCTTGGCTGAGGAACGGGCACCATGTCCTTTCCACCCGGAATTTGGTGATTTTGGAGTCTTCAGACGAAGAATCTGGGGACTCTCCCGTGCAAGCAATAGATACCGAGATGAAAAGCCATGACGTCCAAGCTCGAAGCTACCCTCCACCCTCCCCAACCCACGGTAAGCCTAGCGCCTGCCCGGGCACACGCAAGAGCAAAGCGGAATTCACATGTGGAAAACTTCGTCGGGCAGGCACGCGCACATCAGCTTGGGGTCGCACCAGGCAGTCGCAACTCGTCGCTTTGGCCAGTCAAGGATCGGCAAGCTGTTCTGCGGCAATGATGAAGACGGTCCGAAAAGGGGGCAGATCGTCGACGTCAATTTCTGCGGGTAAGCTGATCATGAAGTTGCAGGGCGGCACTTCCCCGCATCTCAACCTCACCGGAGGCTTTCAAACCATAGACGGAACGGTGTCTAGCGGCGGTTGGGCTGCGAGGGGAAAATAGAAGCTCGGCCCATTTACAAAGTCAACAAAAGGTGGGAAAGCTTGGTTGGCGAATCCAGAACACTCGGAACAAGTCAATCCGCTGCTCCTCGACACCGAGACGCGCCTTCCCCTGCCCGGGCCAATCGAACCGCACGGCGGGAAGCGCAAGGCCGTGGTTGCTCGATCTGTGCCGCCGACGTACCGAGCGAGGGCGTCAAAGAGAAATCATCGCATCCGTGTGCAGGAACCGCCTCAAACCTCCAGTTGCTCGCTTCTGAACAACCACCTAACACGCAGCGCCTCGTCACGTTGTTTGTGCATCGCCGCCAAGCGTCAAATTACAGCCGGGCGCGAGACGAAAGGGCATCGATTTGCGTCAGCTGGATGGCAAATAATCGCGCTATGAGAGTGCACGGCATGCGTTGGGAAAACGAACTCCGCACCGTCTTTGACAAGTTTTGAAATCATATTTACATAGCAGTCAATTCTGGCAGGCCACAACGCCCCATGGTCATGACCACCAAGAACGACGCATGACCGTTTTCATCATTGTGAATTCTAGATTACCCGAATGTTGTTGGCTCTGCAATACGCCCGTCTGTTGTCGGGTCTCTTGCAATGCAATGTATGTATAGACATTCCAACTGGAGTGGCTACGGGCATGGTAAGTCGGCCCGATGAGAGAAGCAGCCACTGTTGGTCCGAGGTTCCGGGGACCATGGGCATCTCAGAAAACCAGCAGTTGCCCTCTCTTCTCCATCTATCGCCTCTTGAGTGAGACTTTGCTTGACTGGGTTTCGAATCAAAGTCGATCTCGGCCATTGGCGTATGCCAGCCCCTCTGCCCTGACGGCACTGTCTCGGCCACGCCCCTCAGAATTGTCGAATCAAGTTTAAAAAATTCGATAGACTAGAGGGAAGGAGAGAGCCACATGAAAGCGAGAAAAGAAAAGAAAACAGGAAAGAGAACTGTGATCGGGTATTTGTGCAGGTACAGCGCCTCCTCCTTGAAGCATGCATTGCAGCGCTCTGGTGCCAAAGGTCCAGCCATCCGAGGTGGAAGGGGAAGAAAAGCAAAATGATGATTGCGGCTCCGGCAAATGCAGTCATTCATCATAAAGTTCATGCGCGCCACCTCCTGGTCCCAAGCGCGGTGGCGACACGACGTTGCGCACGGCCAGGTTGTCGAAGCAAGGTATGCAAAACGTTTCTGAATTGCAGTCATTAATAGACGACGGCACTAAGGGGTCCAGCACTTTTGTGGTGTGTCTTGGTGCCTCAGTGAACGCGAGCATTGGCGATTCCCACCACGTTATCAAAGAATCAGCTGCTTCAAATTGCGCTGAATAATCATGTCTTGAACAGATCCCATAGTGATCTTGAGTAAGTTGGTGTCCGTGGCATTCGTGAAGTGGCCGTAAATTTCCTTCTCTGGATTCCGGCTGAGGGCGCGAAACTTCTCGAGAAAATATTTGCTTACTGCCTTGTAGTCGTTTTTGGGGCCGTGATAATCGGTGAAGCCATAGCTGCTAATGTCACTTTTGGGCAGTTTTTCCTTGAAAAGATCCATCTTGTTGAGAAACAGAATCATGGCCGATTTGGTGAACCAGTGTGAGTTGGCGATAGATTCCCAAAGCATCAGGGCCTCATTCATCTGGTTCTGTTCTCGGTGTCAGCGCGCGGACTTGGGGCAAAAACAAGATTTCTGATCTGTCTCGTACCCCGTGCTTATCCTCAGCCAAGGACTGATCGTAACCGCTGATTGCGACCAGGAAGAGCAAGCAGTGAACGTTCTCGAAGCAGTGAATCCACTTCTTTCGTTCTGATCTCTGACCACCGACATCAAACATTCTGTAAGTCAGCTGACCGAGATCAAATATGCTTTCCGTGATTCCCGTAGTTCGGCGTCGCGCTCGAAGGAGGTCTTGGTCATTGGGCACGTATTCGTCGGCCCAAATTCTGTCCATGTCGTCGATGAAACTATTCATTCTGATCAGCATGACGGCTCTGCACTTGGACCCTCTTCTCGGTGCAGGCAACGCACTAGGCCAGATTGTCATGCAACGCATATTCATTGCCTTTGGCGATGGCCTGTTTCACGCCACTGTCTTGCCACAAAGTTTTGATGGGCTGCAGGTATTCTTGGGGGAGCTTGTCCTCGGGGCTGATCTCGTATTCCACGAGTATCCGGGCCATGTATTTCTGCCGGAGCCCGTTAGCAATCCATCATAGGTTGGCCGTGAGCCAGCTCTTTTTTGAAGCGGAGCAATACGCTGCAAGCTGATGCTCATTTCACGGTGAACGGGGACTTTAAGAAGTCACGATGAAGCTGCACTGTAACGTGGAATCGCGGCAGGGGCCGACGCAAAAGAGAAACACACCTCGTTATCGGCATTGTCAAATGCAAACTCGAGCTCTGTCATGGCTTCGAGTATGGTGCGAAAAGACTGGATGATGTTATTGAATATGACAGGTTTCCATTCTAGCCGCTCGTGTTTGTTGAAGCCTTGCGAATATATGAGCTTCATCTGCTTCAGGATGGTTGATTTGCCTGACTCCCCCGCGCCTAGAGGTGACACAAGAATTAGATGATGCGATGGCGTGTGACGTGAAACATTGACAGGCAGTGACACCAGGAAGAAGCCGTGCAAACAGCCTGAAATCTCCCGGAGGACAAGGAAGACGGTCATGTCTATTTCCCGGGGCCCGATGAATGGACGACAATCGTCACGTACCGAGAAGAAGCAGCTTCACCTCTTTGGCCATGCGCTTCTCATCCTGACGTATGACGCGGTCGAGCTCGCGGGATCGGGAAGCGCCGCGGTCGTCTTTATTCCTGCCACCGAAACACATGCTGATGCGAGACTTTGCGCCAATAATGCGGCCGGTGCGTGCTTAATGTGAGGTACGGCAAAAGGGCCCTCGTGGTGCAATTAAAGGCAAAAACCAGTGACCAAAAAAACTATACGAGACGAGAAACGCCGCGGCAACGGCGGGGCGGAAAAGAGCGGCTATGATACTGACGGTCGCCTCAAATGGACCAGATGACTGTGAGCAAATGGAAAGCCGCAATGCTGGTGGACAAGGAGCTGCAGCAATCGCACAGCCAGCCGAGGCGATCGGGATCGATCGCTGGAGAGTGTGTTCAGTCTCAACGTCGATACATGTACAAGGCACCGAGCTCTTTCGCACAGCGCAGCGGGCGCCGATTATGAAGACAGATTCTAGAAGGTCGAAAGGGCGCCGGGCTGGCGGGTGAGAGAATATGGGGCGCCGTTGGGTCAGACAGTCGAGTTGACGAAGAAGCGACGAGCAGGGTCCTGGCGAAACGGCAGGATCCCGGCAAATGACCCTCAGGTGACGACGAGGCTGACTGACTCTGGACCGATGGATGAGATCAGTCAATCATGTCGGATGACCAGAGGAGAGGGCGCGAAAAGACGAAAATCTGCCGTGCATGGACGGAGGCTCGGTTTACAGCAAGGAGAAGGGATTCTATGTCGTCGGTCGTGTCGCGGACGCAAGCGGTGCGGATGTGATCAAAGAACGTCTCGACGGGCAGCGTCGTGGATTTCTTTTTCCTTCCTGACCACCATCATGTTATCTCTCGTCCGGCCGTCTCCCACCCTCTCTATGTACCGGCAAGGGGTCCTTCGTTTTTCAGGCCTTGTCAAATTATTAGTGTCAGAAGTGGGCATGGAAAAATGGAGGGATTGCAGGGTTGCAAGGATATGGCTGGTCTTTGGCCTGGGCGGGCAGACGGGCAGGCAGGAGCGAGCGATTGGGGTGTCATTGGGCAAGAACCGGTATTTACCAAGGGGGGGAAGGGGGGGCCAAAATACGCGACCACGTTGGCTGACGACACATATGGAAAGCGGATCTGCACCTCGTTGAAGATGATTGTTCGAGGCGACAAGCCCCGGGGCAGTCGCGTCGGATGTTCACTCTACACTCGAGGCTCGCTCGTGTCGACCAGCGGTTCGCTGTCCCGACTGACCATGCACCCAGAATAACAACCCGATTGAAGACAGGACAAGGGTATGGGGCCAGAGAGGGGTTCGAGCATGCTCGCGGGCAGGCGGGAGGACGTCCGTTTCATCCACCCGTTTGACGAAGCTTAACATCGGGGAGAGGCGCATTACGGTGTCATAATCTCCAGAGTCCAGACGCAGCAGCAACGGGGCGCGACCTCCTCAGGGTGGGGACCAGCCAACGACTTCGGATCCCTTCGACTCAGCTTCGGGTCGGGGTGGTGACACTCGCGACCTCACTATCTGGGTAGTAGCATGGTAGGTATGGATGCATATAAGTAGCGCTCCCTCGAATCTTACCCTTTATCTTGACCCCAAGAGGGCGTCGTCGTCACCACGTGTACCTAGTATGCCGTAAGATGATGCGCAGCTCCGCCCGAATGACACCAGCTCAAGTGTCAGACGAAGCTCCTACACACCAGCGCGGGAAGGGCAGTCGAGCCACAAAAATATGAACCACTGCGAAAGTCGACGACATGTCGTTGCGATCTCATATTTTACCTCACTAGCCACCTGACCCAGGTACCCGGCCACGAGGCCGCCGCCGCCGTGTCACGATGGCGCGAGACAAAAAAGAAAGTAGTGATTCTCCTACGGCCCGGGGCGCTTCCCCGACTGCTCTGGTGTGCACTCGGCAACTTTGCTAGTGGCGCGCTAGTGAGCTCAAGATTCAGCGCCAAAGGCAGTGCAGCCACTCGCATCTCGCCTGCCGTTGACCGGGACCGTACTGTATTGTACATACGAGGGACACGATTTTCTGTGTGCACTCCGTAGTGCACTGTCATCTCGAGGGCAATTCCTGGTCAGTTTATGGGCCGCCTATGGAGCTTCTCGATCCGGACTGGCGCGTCCCGCTCCTTGGGCTGGCGATGCTGGCAAACTTCATCTTTAGCAGCGAACGGACCCAATGATACTCAGGATCGGTCACGGTATCACCCTGTCGAGCCTCTGGTCAGCAAGCGATGCGGGCCGGGACGCAACATACACTAAGCTGTCATTCTGGAAGGGCTCGAAGCATCATGCGCAGTGGTCGAGTCTAGGTCGCTGTTCCCTGTTCTGATGTTGCAGCACGCACTCAGAGAGCAACACCAACTCCGTGGGATGCACGACCCGAGACTGCACGCGGCCGCTGACGACGAGCCGAAAAAGCAATAGAAAAAAATGCGCCAACCCACGTATCAGAAACTGCATAGTCCGTTGATGACCCTGGATGCTGATGAGATCCGACACCTCGGCAGCAGACCGGAGCAAATTAACGAGAGCTGGATGAGCATGGTAAGGCTGGTGCTCGTGTGGGGCGGGGAGAGAGCTCTCGCTGCCCAGCAAGTCAAGTGCAACATGCTGTTTGGCCTGTCAGCGGCAACGGACGCAGACGTTCCGCTTCTGCGCCAATCCACCGGGCTCATGTTTACGCCCAACCCAGTCGCAATCAGACCGATTTGTGGGCACTCTACAGCACTCGCGACGCTGTGATGAACCATGGGCATCGCCTGCATCTGCCATTCTGAAGTTGAAACGGCCTATTGCCTGACTCGTGACTCGGGTCACTCGCGATAAGCGTGAGGCAGATGCAATTTGTGGTATGAGAACCGTGCAGCGCAAGGCCAGATCGGATGAATGCAATCGAGCCCCGTCGAGCCCCGTCGAGCAACTCCGGCGTCATACATATTTCATCAGTTGGTTCGCCCATGCCCATGGTCGGACATCCCCCGCAGAGCGTCTCTTTCACCTAGGTATATGAGCCGATGCTTACCTATGTACGTGGGTCACCAATGTTGGCGTGAAGCTTTCCCGCGCCATGGCAGCTGCTGTGATGTTGGGAACAGATACCAACGTCAAAACGTCCTGAGCATGACAGCGTCGCCGATCCCAAGGGACTATCGCGTGTTGTCAATAGTCACTATACCGAGTCTTTGCAGAGCCCAGTTGTATTATCTCCGAAAGAAATGAACAAACTACCAATTTACCGCGGGACGGCGTACCAAACAGGGGAGCTCGGTGATGTGCCAGGGGTCCCGGACAAGACATGGAGCCTGATCAAGAGTCGGAGGACAGCAACGACACAATTTGCGCGGTATGCTCTCAAGCTCATCGCATCGAGATTGAAGCGCGTACAGCACTAGGGACCAACGCACAATTGCAACCAGGATGGATCCCAGCTCATCAAGGCTGGGTGCACCGAAGCATTCAATTCCATCATGCGCAATGCGATGCCACATACCATGAAACAAAAAAAGGCACATGTGCAGGCCAAGAAACTAGGCTCGATGCATGCAACGCATCTTTGCATGTCACTCACCATGCCTGCCGTTACCATTCCCAGCGACATCCGTCCAACACATGCTCCGTCCAGAGATTGCGAAAAGCTGCTGATGGGCTCCGTCCCTCCCAAAGTAGGCACATTATGTCGTGAGCTAATGGAAATCCAAACGATAGACTGCGTTCCACCGCATTATTTGAGCTGGGATCTGGTGTGATTATTGGCCCAAAGCTGCACAATGAGGTCATGCCACGTTTTTTACTCACATAGGGGACGTAGAGCCAAGTTCACGGACGCGGGCTGCATCTGATATCACATTTTCCCATATGCACAAAGGACGATGATGCTCTGGTCCGTATTTTGACGCAGATCGGAAGAGAGGGTTCGGCGGCCCCCCTCTCCTCTCAGCGTTGTCTTGTTTCTGCTTGTCGCGGATCAGATCTGCACCCCTGGGACTTACATGGCTGAGAACGACGAGACGGTGCGACTGATCGAGAATTCATGGCTCGCTGCAGAGCGCATAATTGTGCTTCTGTCCATCCATTAGCTGTTTCACGTCCTGCTGAGCGGCCAGACCTTGACCGCACGTTTTTCTTAGAGGCGCGTACCGGAAATTTGGAGCTTCGCATCATCTCTTGCCCCGACCAATCCTCGTCGTGAGGCAGTACTCGACCTACTTCAAATTCGGATGCGGCTTCCGGCCATGCAAAACATTCTTTGTGCAACTTTTGAGAGGAGCCAAAAGTTCTTTCAGCAATGCCAGTTGATCCGCGATCGAGGCGGAGCTGCATAGCAAAAAGCGTCGTTTTGATATTATGATCAGGCACAGCACAGTTGTCCGGGTCGTTACCCCGCGGACGCCGCGTCCAAAAATTTTGCACCCCGCCATCGGCAGCTGGGGCCACCACCAACGATGTTGGGCAAAAAAGTCAACTTTGCCCAAAACCATCGCCGCGTTGCCGCACTTGTCTTCTCGGTTGCCCACGGTAGCAGCACCACAGCCTCTCGTCGAGTTTGAGCGACACGTCAGCACCCCGAGCAAGATGACCGAAATTGTCCATCCCACCATCCAAGGTTCGTGCCAGGCTCGATTCGCCTCCCGGCGTGTATTTCCCTCGTGCCCCGCGCTCCCAGGTGAAGCCGCCTTTTCGGGGTTGCAACACCTGCCACGGCACGCTGAATGGGTTGCCGACGCTTGACAGTTGCCTCGAATGCTGCAGAGAAAACTCCTGCCTCGAGAACTAGTTTCCAAGCAGACAGCTCGCGGGATCAGGCAATAGCGTGAATGCAGCTCTCAATTGTTATGAGCTGAAGTCGCTGCCGAAACATTACGTCGCTGACACAAGAATGCAGATGGCTGGTTCCGAGAGATTTCGGACATGTGGCCCGGTGAGTCCAAGAAAGACGACTCCCTGACCGACGCGAGCTTATACACCGACCAGGCCAGGCCATGACGCTCAAAGTCGAAAAGGTGCTTCACCACGAGAAGAGCAAGTACCAAGACGTCCTGATTTTCAAGTCGACCGATCATGGCACCGTTCTCGTGCTCGACAACGTCATCCAATGCACAGAGCGTGATGAGTTCTCCTACCAGGAGATGATCACCCACCTTGCCATGAACTCGCACCCCAACCCCAAGAAGGTTCTCGTGATTGGCGGCGGCGATGGTGGCGTGCTTCGCGAAGTTGTCAAGCACGACTGCGTCGAAGAGGCTATCCTCTGCGACATTGACGAGGTGAGTCCTGGGCCCCATCTCCCTGCGGAGCACACTCTTTGGGACATGAGATGCTGATGCTGCGGTAGGCTGTCATCCGTCTGTCCAAGCAGTTCCTGCCCAACATGGCCGAGGGCTTCAAGCACCCCAAGTCCAAGGTCCATGTAGGCGATGGGTTCAAGTTCCTCGACGACTACAAAAACTGCTTCGACGTCATCATCACCGATTCATCGGACCCAGAGGGCCCTGCCGAAAGCCTGTTCAAGAAGCCGTACTTCCAGCTGCTACATGATGCCCTGCGCGAAGGTGGCGTCATTACCACACAAGGTTGTATGTCCTTTTATTCGTTATGAGGAAAGTGCGGCGCGTCCCTGGGACTGCGCTCGGAGGCTGGGGAGCGAGGCCCCCGTCGGCTTCGTAGCCCGATGCCCAGACCTGCCAATGGTCCAGAGCCGCGGAAGCCGAACCGTCCATCCCGGGGACCGCCCGGAGCCAGCGCTGCTTTCCTGGCCCTTGCTGCCGGTAGTTCCGGGTCGCCATGGCGATGCGAGGCCTGCCCTTTCCCCAACAGCCGAGGCTCAGCCTTTTCCACTCCCACTTTGCGCTCGAGGTCACCAGCCGTCGCCGCCCCCCCCACCCCGGCGCAAGAGACCGTCATCGTGTTGCTGACCACAACTTTGCTTGCCAACAGCCGAGAACCAATGGCTTCATTTGCCTCTCATCACGCAGCTTAAGAAGGACTGCAAAGAGATCTTCCCCGTGGCCGAGTACGCCTACACGACGATCCCGACCTACCCCTCGGGCCAGATTGGCTTCATGGTGTGCTGCAAAGATGCCAGCCGCAACGTCCGCGTGCCCGTGCGTCAGTGGACTCCGGAGGAGGAAGAGGCCAAGTGTCGGTACTACAACGCGGAGATTCACAAGGCCAGCTTTGTCCTGCCTACCTTTGCCAAGAAGGCGCTGCAATAGCGGGCTGTAAGGATGTCATGAATGGAAGTGGCGATGGGCTACGGCGTCTGATGTAACAGCCTCAAGAGTGGAGGAGGATAATGGAAAGCTGGCGGCAGAGGGCAAACGCTGTATTTTTTTTTCTATGGGGCGGCTCTGCCATGAGAGTCGAACAAGGCGGTGTCGAGAGGTAGCTGTAGTGTGCAGCACCCTGCCCGTACGCACCAAATAGAACCACGAAGAGATGGCAAGTCTGTGCTACAGGCACTGCTTGCTTCTGCGCCCCCCACGAAAGCCCGTCATTGTGCCCAGATGAAAGTCTACGTATGTACCACCATGACACGAAGTTCAGAACGCAAGCGCGCTTCCTGCCACAAAGGTCTCTCTGCCTCTGCCCACCCACTACGACGCCGGCTGTTCAAGGCGCGCGCATCAATCACCCCCTGCTCACGTCGGGATACACGTCGAATCTGCGCTGGGTGCTCAGGGGAATGTTGCGGCGGGCCTCGTCGATGGCGGCGCCGTCCAGGCGGGCCTCGACAATGGTCTCGGCCTCGCCGGCCTCGACGAGCACCTTGGCCATGGGGTCGACGACGAGGCTGTGGCCCCAGGCGTGGTAGGCGGCGGCCATGTCGCGCGCGGGGCTGCACATGGCGACGTAGAGCTGGTTGTCGACGGCGCGGGCGCGCGCCAGCAGCTCCCAGTGCAGCGGGCCGGTCGTCAGGTTGAAGGCGCCCGGGTAGACGAGGGCGAAGGCGCCGCCGCGCCGGGCCGCGACGGCGGCGAGCTCGGGGAACCGCACGTCGTAGCAGATGGCGACGGCGACGGTGCCGTACTCGGGCAGGTCGACGAGCGTGATCTGGTGGCCGGGGCTGAGCACGTCCGACTCCCGGAAGGTGATTTTGCCGGGGATGTCGATGTCGAAGAGGTGTATCTTGCGGTGGGCGCCCAGCAGCGTGCCGTCGGGGCCGAAGATGAGGCTGGTGTTGTAGTAGGTTTTCGCATCACCACCACCACCACCACCACCGCTGCCACTACCGCTGCTGCTGCTGCTGGTAGCGGCCACCTCGGGAATAGAGCCGCCAATCAGGTAGACCTTGTTCCGGGCGGCCATGGCCGACAGCGCAGCGTACGAGGGCGACAACTCCTCCTGGGTCTCGCCTTTCCCCTCCGTTGCTGCTGCTGCTGCAGCATCACCACCAGCCGCGACTGCGGGCAGCGGCTCCGCGTACTCGGGGAAGAACTGGCATCCGTACGGCGAGTTGAAACACTCGGGCAGCACGACGATCTTGGAGCCGCCGGCCGCGGCGCGCGCGACTTGGGCGGCGGCGTGGGCGAGGTTGGCGGCCTTGTCCGGGCCCGACGCGAGCTGGACGCAGGCGAGCTGGACGGGCTGCCTGAGCACCGCCGACGACATGGCACGCACGAGCTGCAACGGTAACGGTGACGGTAACGGACAGAGACGGTAGCAGGGACGCCCGGGACGTGCGAGGCGGTGGTGTCGGGGGAGAAATGCGCGCATGGCCGCGGCGGACGAAGCTGCGCAATGAGCCAAGCAGGACAAGCTGCTGGCAGCGGGGTCGCGACATGCGAGCTTGCGAGGCCGGCCCGCCGCAGGCGA
>AZGY01000004.1:894414-1033527 GCA_001636675.1 Moelleriella libera RCEF 2490 | reverse complement strand
CCCCCCCTCCAAATTTATTAACAAGCACTATCAGACCATGTTTCGGGAGTTTGCTGACCTTTTTCTGTGTGCGTGGCACAGGCATATCTGTTTGACCACAATGACCAATTTGACATCTCCGGGTGGTATCTGGACAAGTCGTGGAACATGAGTCTTGCGAGCGGGCTTCTGTGCTTGTTTGGCGCCGTTGGGCTCGCTGGATCGGCCTACCTGCTGCCTTCCGAGGATGGCTATGAGTTTTTGGAGGACGCGCAAGAGTCTTGAGCGTGGGCCGGTTGGGTGGATCGGGGTGGCTATCTGTTTGGTTTTTTTTTTTTTTTTGCGCGCATGTACACTAGCCGTCGCTGTCATTGCGCCATGAATTGGCGTTTGAGCAGGATTTCAATCCAATAGCATTCGTTTGGGAGCTGGGAATTCTGTTGCTTTATCGAGAAGGCTTGTCGTTCAAGTAAAAGAGCATTGCCTACGTGCCCTTCAGTGACATGGAGGAGGCTGCTCTCGCGGTACTTCCGAGCCTTTTTCGGGAGTGCTCTGTGATCTGGACTTTTTCGTTATGTTCGCCCACAGTGGTGGAATAAAATTTCCTCGTGAAATGTCGCTCATTCTATTGAACATTTGCCGTGGTGTTGCGGCACGCCCGTCTCGAGACCCGGCACCGCACCGGAGTGCTCGGCCCACACCTCGGCATGCTGCGGGGTTGACGCGGGATGGAGATGACATGCGACCTTTCACTTTTACAAAGCACCTTCATCCCGTCACGATATTGAGCTGCTATCCTCAAGCCGTGATGGGCGCCTGTTGTTCATAAGCTACGTTGCTACCAGATTGGACTCACAGAGAGAGAGAGAGAACAAAGAAGCAGGGCTCGCGTTTGCAGCCATGGGCACCCACGCCGACGACGGCCTCACGCCCGCACAGCTCTCGTCCTTCCACCAAGACGGCTACCTCATCATCCGCAACGCGCTGCGGCCCGCGACCGTGTCGTCGCTGCTTTCCGAGACGCGATCCCTCCTGTCCGGCTTTTCGCTCGACGACCACCCGCTCACGCGCTTCTCCACGGGCACCGGCCCCGAGGCCGAACACACCGGCGACGACTACTTCCTCACGTCGGGCGACAAGATCCGCTTCTTCTTCGAGGAGGACGCCTTTGACGCGTCGGGCACGACGCTCGTCAAGCCCAAGGAGAAGGCGGTGAATAAGATTGGACATGCGCTGCACGCGCTCTCGGGGCCGTTTGCCAGCCTCATCAGCCACGACCACCACCACCACAACACCACCACCACCGATACCACCACCAGCAATGATTCCACTGCGGCAGATGGCACCGATGGCAGTGGTGAGCAGCGTGATGACGGTGGCAGCCGTGGCGGCGGCGGCGGCGGCGGAGAGGCATCGCCAGCAGCCATCGCGCGCAGCCTCGGCTTCCGCGACCCGCGCTGTCTGCAGAGCATGGTCATCTGCAAGCAGCCCGAGATCGGCGGCGCCGTGCCGCCGCACCAGGACTCGACCTTTCTGTACACGGACCCGCCGTCGGCCGTGGGCTTCTGGTACGCCCTCGAGGACGCGACGCTCGAGAACGGCTGCCTGAGCTTTCTGCCCGGTAGCCACCGCTGGGCGCCCGTCAAGAGCCGGCTCGTCAGAAGGACGGCGGCGGCGGCGACAACAGCCGGGGCAAGTGGTGGTGGTGGTGGTGGTGGTGGGGGCGGCACGGAGATGGTGGACAATGACGGGACGCGGTTCCCGGCGTCGACGGACGCCATTCGGTACGGCGAACGGCGCGGCACAGAACAGCAGAACAATGGAGAAGACAAGACGGAAGCGGTAGGGCAAGAAGAAGGAGGAGAAGGAAAAGAAGAAGGGGGCGCGTATGTGCCCGGAGAGGTCAAGGCCGGCGACCTGGTCCTGATCCACGGCAATCTCCTGCACAAGAGCGAAAAGAACACGAGCCAAAAGGGCCGCATCATCTACACGTTCCACATCATAGAGGGGGACGGCGCGCGGTACGATGAGAGAAATTGGCTGCAACCGCCCGTGGGGGGCTTCACCAAGCTCTACGCCTAGAAACCGTTTGCAATTGACGAATCTGAAGGAGTGGGTAGAACCAACGTGAAAAGCGGTATGCAATCACACTCGTCAAGCAAGCATCGCGGCAGAGCTAGCTAGCTGCTCTGGGGAGCGAAAGGCAGCCAGGCTCCAGGTGAACTAGCTGGGAGGTAGAAAAAGTAAAAGGGAAGCACTTGCGAGCATCGCCCTGACCAGAGACCGTTCACTCGACGTAACGTATATGCTCATGAATCTCTTTGTAGCTGAGCAGGCCCTACTTGACCAGTGAAACGAGAAAAAGACAACGTCGCGGCTCTTCCAGCGCGCGAGAAAAATAAAAAAAGAACCATCCGCACACCGACAGATGGAGACAAGGAAAAATCCTTCAAATGCTGGGTATCTGATAACCTCGGAATGCCACACATGATACAGTCTATCAAGCCACCGCTGCCCATCACACATTCGTCTCATACACATCTTGCCCTGCAGGGGCATGCACCCGGCTTATTTTGTACATGTCTAGTCGTCATCGTCGGCGGTGTCGTCGTCCGAGTCCGAGTCGTCTGCCGACGAAGACGAAGACGAAGACTCGCTGCTGGACGACTCGAAGCCCTCGTCCTCCTGCTCCTCCTCCTCTTCCTCCTCTTCCGACTCGTCTGAGTCAGAGTCGTCCGAGTCGTCAGCCGAGGTGCTGCTTGCATCCGACGTCTCGCTGTCCGAGTCTGACTCGGAGCTGCTCTTGTCATCCATCTTCAGGGCGGTATTAGGGCCCGGCTTGACTGCCGTGTTGTCTTTGTGCAGTCGCGGCAGCGTGCCGCCGTTCGTTGACGCCAGCACGTGACCGTCGCTCGTGGGCAGCGTGCTCTTCGAGGACTGTGTTGCTTGGCTGGCATCGGAGGATTCGCCGTCCGTCAGCTCTTCGATGATGATTTCTGCTCGCATGCGCTTGACGACGCGGCGGATGACGACGTCGTCCGCGCTGGACGAGGCAGCGAACGCGACCTCGTCGTGGCCTTTTCTCTTCCGACCCAGCTGCGCCGCGCGCAAAAGGTCGGACAGCAGTGTTTCGTAGCTCTCCTGCTTCTCTTCCAGGTTCTTGGTGCCCGCGGGGAACCCCGAGGGCCCGTCGGCCACGTCCTTCTCCTTAATTTCCATGGCAGTCTCGCGCAGCCTTTGTCTCACAAAGCCCTTCAGGTCCTGTATGTATTCATAGAAAGTATCAATGTCGGACGCGGGGACTTCATCGGCCTCGAATGCGCGCTTGATGAGCAGAGTCTGCAGTTTCTTGTTGAACTTCCAGCCGTCGAGAGATGTCTTCCACTGCCGGAGGTAGTCAAGAGCGAATTTTATGTCTGTGGGCGCGGGCGGTGCTTGTTTTTTGGCAGAAGAGGATTTGCCCTTTTTGCGCTTGGCCGCCTTGGTGTCCGAGCTGCCGGCCTTTGTGGTTCCGTTCTTTGTTGGCGTGTCTCCAAACGTGACGGATTTCTTCTTGTGCAGTGCAGAGGGAGTCTGATGAGTCTGGCTGTCCATCCGGGGCTTTTTGATGGCCGAGGAAGGCGCCGCGACAGGCGGGGCGTCATTTTTTCTCTTGTTCGGCCGGGCAAAGTCGCGCTGGGTGCTGCTTGGATGCCCAACGGCCGGGGTGGCATTTGCTGGCTCTTTTGCAGCAGCGGCGCCGCCGGGCTGCTTGAGCGTAAGGCCCAATCGTCTCCATGCTGGCACCTGCTGCGTTGTGGTTCTATGGGCCGACGTCATTGTGCAAGCAGGTCGGGTCGAAATGCTGAGGATGCTTCCCTCGAATACGTGTTGGTGTTGCGACCAAGTGGTTTTTTTTTTTTTTTTTTTGGCCCTCGATGCAGGATTTCGGGCCACGACCACGACACCACCTTGCTGGTCGTCGAGCTCCTGGGCACCTGCAAATGCTTGCAGGAGGGTTATAGGTCCGTGAGTGAGTCGCACAATGATTGACAATGATGGCTTTGAGAGCTCGTCAGTTGGCCTCGACGTTTTTTTTTAGTAGTCATATTTGAGCCCGGGCCTCCTCCAAATGGGAAGGGAAAAAAAACCCGCCTGACCCTTGTCCCTTCCCAGCGAATGACCGCCCCTCATACTGAGCAAATTTGGTCGCACATCCGCGAAGCAGACGGCGACGAGGCGTCCAATTCCGTGGCCATTTCAGATGAGTCTCCAAGAAGCCGCGATAGACGCAGATCTCTGCTCCAACAGCTTCGAGACGCTTTCACTTTGGCGATGCGCAATTGCCGTCAATGTGCACGTTGGGCATCAAGCGTCGAGCTTCATGGCGCTTCAGTGGAGCCGGGGTGACTGGCCGCCCCACTGATATCCGACAAGCGCAAGGCAAGGACGTCTACAGAATGGGCGCCTGAGGCTAAAATCTCCTGGCCAGCCTTGCCGCTAGCAAGCTTCCACTCCAGGCAAGCTCATGCTAACGTAATTCGATTCGACGGCACAGCTTCATCACCGTCTCCAGATCTTGGCTCGTCACGATCACCGGACACAATTGCTTGCCGGGAGCCTCCTTGTTCTTGCGTCTCATCCTCTCCTATTCCCGTTTAGCCCGGCTCAGGGCTCCCGATTGTTCACAATGTCTGGTATGCCGCCTCATTCTCAGTACCTGGACTGTCTTCTCGGTGCGAACACAGGTCTAACCATAGGTTTCTTCAGCCACCGCATACGACCGACACATTACCATCTTCTCCGACACTGGTCGTCTATACCAAGTCGGTAAGTTTCGAGCAGCGAACGACTCTGGCCGGGGCACGCCCTTCGAAGGAGCCCAGCTTGAGTTCCCTGTGGGCAGGCCACGCTAATTAGCGTCAGAATATGCGTTCAAGGCTATCACTGCTGCGAACATCATGTCGGTCGGCGTCCGAGGGAAAGATTGCGCCGTAGTGCTATCGCAGAAGAAAGTGCCGGTAAGATCTGCGAACAATGACGGCCAGTTCATGTTGGGAGCTCACATGGTCAACAGGATAAGCTCATCGACCCTTCCTCGGTGTCACACATCTTCCAGATCTCCCCGTCGGTAGGCTGCGTGATCACGGGCTCGATTGCGGATGCCAGGGCGTTTGCGCAGAGGGCCCAGGGCGAAGCGGCCCAGTTCCGGTACAAGTTTGGATACGAGATGCCGGCGGATGTCTTGGCCAAGCGACTGGCCAACATAAGTCAGGTGTACACACAGAGGGTGCGTGGTGCCTGCGATGGATCGCTTCAAAAGAAGACCACAGCTAAATAATGACAGGCATACATGCGTCCGTACGGCGTGGCTACGACCGTCATTTCCGTCGACTCAGAATTTGGCCCTCAGCTGTACAAGTGCGATCCGGCGGGATACTACATCGGCTACAAGGGCACCGCCGCCGGCCCGAAGCAGCAGGAAGCTCTGAATCATCTCGAGAAGAAGCTGCGCAATAAGGACTGCGCAGATGGCACGTGGGAGGACGTCGTCGAGCTGGCCATCACGACGTTGAGCACGGTCTTGAGCATGGACTTTAAAAAGGGGGAGATTGAGATTGGGATATGCGGCGGGCCCCGAACGGATGGCAAAGAGGGGACCTCGAGTGCTTTCCGGATGCTGACGGAGGAAGAGATCGATGACAGATTGCAGGCCATCGCAGAGAAGGATTAGACACGGCGGCGCGCGGCGTGCGGAGGAAGGCACTGTACAGTACATTGGCGGTGGACGCTGGACAAGATGATGTGTGGCAGAGTCCCGAATGCCCGTTGCATGTGACCTGTGATGGCCGTGATGTAGCCGCCGCCGTTTAGTGCCGCTGCGCAGTTGTCGGTGATGAATATCAAGCAACGCAGACGATAATCCTATGGCGGGGTCCCCGTGCGACGAGTTCCCGGGCCTCTGGGAGAGCGACCTCACTATCCTCGGCGTCTGCTCTCCGTGAAGCACAAACCGCTTCCCTTTGGATGTCGGGTTTGATACTTCACAGCAGACGTACCTGGTTCTGCTCTTCGCCTTTCGTCCACTACAAGGAACCTTTCCTCCAAGATTGAACATACCTTATCTTTCCACCATTCTCTAGCTGTAAAGGCTCACGCTTTGTTCATGTCGGCTTGATGCCGGATTCTTTGGATACAATCAAGGCTGCGATGCCTCCGGCGGCCCTACCGGGGATCGCCCGCGGCGGGCTGTCCTCGCTGCGCTCGACACATGTTCTGATAATCAGCAGAGTGCTTGCTCTAAACCAGGTAATCTTCTTTGATGAATTGTATGATTTGCCTGCGGCGGGCTGTTCTCGCTGCGCTCGATACAATTCTACTCATTGATAGAGTGCTTGCTCTATACCAGGTAATCTTATATGATAAGATGTATTGTTTGCCTGCGGCGGGCTGGCCTCGCTACGCCGCTCGATGTTGGAGGCGGCGGCGTAAAGAGGAGCGGCCTTTGGTGTTTTGTTCCATGGACGGCGTCCGTGTCATAGGGTAGGGTGTGTCGGTGCGTTGCATAAGAGGCCAGAATTCCAACCACCAGCGCCGCAGCCAAATTTACCCCCCCTTCCACCCACCCAAAAAGGGGCCAGGAAAACAAAGAGTTATTAGAAAGGAAAGAAGAAATCGAGGGTGCACGGAAAGTATCATTCCTCCTCTCCTCTCCTGCTGCCGCAAAGGGAAAGGCTGGCCATCTGCTGCAGCGTCGATGCTGTCCCTGACATGAGCGCTCGGCATTTGCGCCACACGCACAGCTGAGCTGAACAGCACGCCGCCGCACTACTGCACCTAGCAATGCGCACATTCGCGTGTAGGTAAGAAGAGCCATGTGTGTGTCCTGTTCCCGTGCATGTGCTAGCGCTGGACCGCACAGTAGTCGAAGGCCTCCCGCAGCCTGCTGTGCTGCGCCGTGCCGCGCCGTGCCTGCTTGCATGCATGCATCCATGCGAATGTGCCACCATCTCGGAGCAAGCGAGAGCCCAAGGACCAGCTTTTCTTTTCTTTTCGGTGCATGCGGACATTTCCGGTCTCAGCCCTACCAGATTCACCATCCTCCGCTCGAAGGTACTCCTGCTGTTGCTGCTGCTGCTTCGCCTCCACGCCTTTTCCCCTGACCTCTGACTTTCTTTTTTTCGGGGCTTGGCATTCAGTGGGTGCGTGGGCGGCGGCGACAGCGGCAGGTACAGCGGAGAACCGGGCCACGAGCAGCAGCAGCAGGAGGAGGAGGTGGAGGGAGGGCGGGCGTGAACCGTTTGGAGCGATTCTTCTCCAGCTGGGCAGGGATGTGATTTCTATTTCATTATTATTTGATGATTGTGTTTCATTCGTGAGAGCCGTCTGTTTCTCTAGGTGACGAGGCTATTTTCTGTCTTTTCTGCTGTGGGAAGGCTGTCTGGGGGGGGACCGTGCACGAAAACCCCCTGTTCTGTAAATGCACTCACTGTATTACTGCCTGGCCCTTGCTGCCCAACGCGGTCAACATTTTGTGAGATTCAGGTTTATATCTGTATTGGCCCAGTCACGTTGGGGTTGATCTCCTCTCGTATTCGCTGCTGTTGATGATCATCCGAAAGGGGGGGGGGGGGGTAAATGAAATATTGCAAAACGTTCACATGATGAAAAAGAAAAGAAAAGATTGGAAGTAGGAATTAGCAACACCATGTGCTTGTGCCGGATATCTGGGCACGTTTTCATGTCCGACCGACAAGAGAGAGAGAGAGTGTGTGTCGTCCAAACGAAACAAGCGGCTCGGAAATTTCTGGGCCTGCAAAATGCGGGCCGCCCTCGCTCATGGAAAAAAAAAAAAAAACGTGATGCACCACACTCGCTTCACCCAGCTTCATTGTTGTACGACCCAGCTCGATGGGAAGGGTTAGGGGGGGCTTCATCTCATCTCACGTCACGTCACGTCACTTCCCGTCACGTCTCATCACGTCACCTTCATCATCATCATCATCACCACCACCACCACCAACGAGAAACAAACAAACAAAACAACATACTCCGTACATACCTTACGTAGCTGACTCTCGCTCTTTCCCCCGTCGTGCTCCATTTCTTTCCCCAGCCGCGCGTGCGTGTGTGTGGGCGGCCCGCCCACCCGTCCGTCCAGCCCAGCCGGCATCATCATGGCCGACTCATCATCACCACCACCACGCAGCTCCATGGGCAACAAGCCCGAGCAGCGGGAGGAGGTGCCCGTCATCAACTACGTCGTCAGCTTCATCCTCGTCGGGCTGGCCTGGGGTCTCACCACGCCCTTCATCCGCCGAGCCGCACGCACCCACGACCCCTCCCTGCCCGCTCGCCATGCGTCGCTCGTCGAGCGGCAGCCCCACTGGCTGCCGCGCAAGCTGCTCGCCGGCCTCTTCGCCGCTATCCATCTGCTGCGCAACCCGCGATACGCCGTGCCGCTGCTGCTGAACCTGACGGGCAGCGTGTGGTTCTTTCTACTGATTGGCCGAGCCGGTTCGTATCAAAACCCTCCCAAAACTTGCCAGTCCATGTACACACCCCAAGCCCACACACACACACACACATACGCTCCCTCTCATATATACACCATTTATATGTAGTATGCATCATACATGCACACACATACAAACACATGGGATATCAGATTCGGCTTTTCGGCTGACACGTCGGGATTTCTATTCATAGAACTCAGCCTCACCGTTCCAATTGTCAATACTATGGCTTTCCTCTTCACCGTGGTCGGCGAATGGTATGTCGAGGGCAAGGTCATTAGCAGGGGTGAGTTTTTGTTTTTTGTTTCCGTCTCTCTCTCCTATTTTCTCACCTTCCATCATTTTTGGGATGCCTTGTTGCTTCTCCTTCCTTGTAGAGCTGACTGGGTAAAACGTTGGCAAGACACCGCCGTGGGCATGGTCTTTTCTCTTGCGGGTATTGCGCTGTGTGTTTCGAGCAAATCATAGACCAGGACTGGCCAGCAAATATCCGAAAATAGATAGTGTACATGGACAAAGTGCCAAGCAGACTCTGCTACCCAGTGACTTGGTGACAAGTGACTGTATTTCTTGGAAGCGTAGATGGAAACCTCACGTCCCCATGACCTCACTTAGCATGGGTCAAAGTTGGCGACGTAAGCGTACCGCCCGCTTGATTCTAGTTGCTCAAGAATGACAAGGAGTTGCCAAAAGAAAGCTCGCGTACACAGCGGGCATGTATTGCAAAATAACAGAGCATATTGCACCAGGCAAACTAAACGAGAAAAAAAAAAGACATTATCCGAATCGCCAAAACTACTATCCCTGCTCCGTGCTCCATCTATATGCCCTTGCCGGAACGCTGATGCGGTCCAGTCAGACATCCCAGAAACATCGAGAATGGCCTGCATCCGCTTGAACAGAGACGTTTGGAGTGATTAGCCCCTCGCATCCTCGCAACTCCCCTCCAGAGTTGTTGCGCCTCCGCTCCGACTCCCCGGTCCATGTGATCTATCAGCAGCCTGACTTCGAAAACAGACAGCCCCCGGTTTGCCCCTTGTCTTTCACACTTCTCTGCGACAATCGAGTCATTTCAAGATTGATATTCACCCCTCTTTCCTTAGTGCGGTCGGGCGGCGAGCCATCTGAGCACACTTCTCAGACTTGGATCCTCGTCTGTCCAGCGGCTCTCGGACTGATCGGCTGTAGCCAGCTCGTTGTACACATGCTGGTCCGTTATGGAAGCAAGCTCCTGTCGTCTGGTCAGCTAATCAGTGCGAAAACCAACTCAAACTTTCAAACTTTGGGCCGCACTCACAAGGTGCAGTTGACGGTCACAGGCCTGTAAATGAGGGCGGATATCGCCTTGGGTTTGTTGACCTTGCAGAATCATATCGCGGTATTCGACCCAACGCTGGGCTGCCCCCTGCTGCAGGTAGATCTTTTGCGCCGCATGCCGTCGGGAAAAGGCATCCAGAAGGACCCTGTACAATAATCAGCCAGAATGCCACATTTTTCGCAGACTCTTTAATGTCTGCTTCAGATTGATTGTCAATGGTCACGCTTACTGCTTCAGCTCTGCCTTCATCTGCTCAGCTTCCCCAGCTCGGGAAGTTGGGACTTGCGTGTCGGCAGCGCATTCGAGAATGTGGCGCCCATCCGCAGCACATTGTCGCAACGTTACCCACCCATCTGCATTGTAATCTTCCGCGTACTGAGATTCGGTCTGCACAGACGTGATGTAGTATTGCAGCGTGCGAAAATCAGACAAAACTTCGGCGACGCGTGCTGAGCGGCATTCATTTACTAGTAGCTTCATTAGTAAATGCATTGGATGTCTTAGACGAAGGCTTGGCCAGTTTTTCCTTCTTCCTCTTTCTCGTGCGGGAGAAGCGTGAAAACCAACGGGGGATGGCCATTTCCTATTTTTCCGTATCCAGTAAGATCGCCGCCTTTGGACCAAGTCTTCAGATGGCTCCCGGCAAACGGAGAGAAAAAGAATGAGGCCAACTGACCCAGGTCATGCCAAAGAGACTGTTACTTACATCCATCCATCAGCTCGTATCCAGGTGCAGGCAAGTACGTGGTTGGGTTGTAATCATATAAGAAAGAATTATCGTGGGAGGATGGCAAAGTTCCAAAAGCCTGACCTGGAGCAGACATCACGAAACAGTCAACAGAGATCTTGAAGATCTGAGCGTCCTTTATAAGAGTTTGCTGAGGTTGTTTGAACAGACTAGAACCGGATGTTGCTGATTTCAAAGCGTTCGAGGAATGGAACAGCCGACCTTTTATTAGTGACTGCGAAGCAGCCACAACGCCCGAAGTCAGAGACATCATCAGGAGAACATTGACTGCTGCAGATTACATGATAAACCAGCGTCGTCCATGACGCAGTCAAAGGATGTGCATTCAGCCCGGTCTAGCTAGACAGAGCTTCGTGTCTCGACGAGTCGCATCCTGGCGGAGAAGATGGCAAGGATCTTGTATGCCGGAAGCCAAGCCGCCGAATGCATTGCATGTCCTCGTGGACACAACCGAGAGATCCCTTTCGACCTATCGTCCACTAGAGATAGCCAGATCCAAATTCCCAAAGAGACTTTCCTGCCCATTGACTCAGTCGGGCTAGTGGTTCTGTGGCGTATCATGCATGTTTTGACTGGAGTGGGCCCCGAGAAGAATGGCCCTGAACAGCCGCGGTACCGAAACGAGAACAGGTGTCTTGGCTGCCTGGGTCGATACGGGTAGCCGTCAGCTCGTACAGGCATGTCCCGGGACCAATAATGTGGAAGGCACGAGAAAAATACTATAAGTCCAACGAACCCATCGGATCAACGAATGCGCGGGTAGGGCAAGGTCAGCTCAAAGCTGCATCAACCAGGCTTTCGGATCCAGGATCCAGCTGTAATCCGGCAGGGCTGCCGTCCAAGGAGCGCCGTGCAAAGACCCTGCGTCGAACCCGTCTTCGTCACTTCACCCCTTCCTAGCTCTGCTGCACCTTCGTTCATGTCGAGCGCAGAAAGTGAGATACTACGACGGTGTCAGTGTAAGTGAGACGCAAGCGGAGCGATCTTGATCGGAATTCTACAGCAAATCGTCCTCGTTTGAACGAGGTGGGACACGGACTTGGAACGCTGCGGGAACACCGGGGCCACGGGCAACCACCCCCCCTCCCTCCCCTTGGCCTGCTGAGGTACAGCCAAGGGTAGTGCGTGTTCACAGGGAGGATTGATGGGTTGCTGACCAATGCCGTACCGATTTCAGGCCCGAGGCGACGGATCGGGATACTTCTAATTTCGCTTCACCTGCCACTCCTCTATTCTCGGCGCAGAGGTGCGTGGGTACCGACGCCGCCGCCGTTGTGGTCGTGCTTACATTTCTATCGCTTCGGTGAAGTGGCTGATCGGTTGGCTTACTCCCAGGGCGTCGCGGCATCTCCAACGTGGCAGCTGCGAAGAAAAAATACTCGTCAGCCAGCATGCCCGTACTGAAATCCAGAAATAGTCACAAGTGCTTGGCAATTTGACAAATTGTGCCCAGTCAAGACGGCAACAAGTCGGCCGGAGGCCACCCACGTCACTGGCCTGTCGATGTCAGCCCGGAAACCCCCCATCCTCGCAAGCATTAGGGCCGGGCCGGTAAGGATGGTGTAGAAAGAATATGTTAGAGTTCAGCTCAGCATTGCCTCTTTCGGCCTGCCCAGCGAGGCTAGGCAACGCAGACCCAGCTCCCTCCCAACCAATGGCACGTCTGACAGGCAGGCGCAATCCCGCTGACCTGTTCTGTTCTTTCCTTCTACTCCTAGTCTCCGGGCTCCGTGCAGGTACGTGCAGGTACGCGCCTTACTTGCGACGTCGAGCGGACGAAATATTTCCTCCGCGAAGCCAATAGGGGCTTTTCTTCACCGAAAAGTTTCCTCGGCGCCGCATTGTCGGTTTACCAATCGCGCAGTGGCAAGTGCGTGAACGAGATCATTATACCCTCTTGGGTGCTTCGGCTGGCTCGACAGCCGAGATTGAGAATCCTGATTCCGCCGAGTCATAGCAAAGTATCGGTGGAGTCGAGGACTGGAGGAAATCAACATCAACGACGATGCTTTCTTCGCCACCTGTTCCTGTCGGGAATGGACGACTTGATCCTTCCATTCGGTATCGTGGCTAAGACCCCGTAAATCGGTCACAGCTCTTTACACCTCACACATTGATGGGACTCCCCGCAAACCAATGCTAGTGCCGATGACCGCTCGAGCAATACCACATAAAACCGTGCTTTTTCTTGCCCCTTCTCCCCTTTGGACCGGGATGACCGCGGCTCACGGCATCGTGGCATCACGTCCAACTTCCTCACGTCCCCTGGTATCGGAATGGCACTGACCTCGTGGAACGATTGCCGAGCGGCGCTCCTATGGGAATTGCCACTCACAGGGATGCTAGATCCAGCATGGCTGTGGACCCAAGCTTCCGAGACCCCTATTTTTCAGTCGGGCCCGAGAGAAACGACCCAAATGGCCGGAGCGCTTTCCAACTGCCGCTCTTCGCAGGGAACCGAACTTTGGAGCGCGTGCGCAACGCCACATTCGACGAATATGACGTTCTAGGGAGCTTCGTTGATATGGACGAGCATGCAACACTGCCATTCGGCGCTGCAAACGCGCTCCAGAATAGTTGTAGTAACAGCGAGAAGCCGAGTAAAGGAATCACCGAAATCTATCGACAACCAACACATTGAAAGCACGTGTTCCGCTGGGGTGACTTGTTAATTTTTCCACCACGGTCTTTTTCATATGCTTTTTTAATATTACTACAATTTCAAAAGTATTGAATATCTATTATGTCTCAATACCATTTATTTGATTCTCTTGCCCCTCCCTTCTGTAAGAAGGTAAGAAACATCCCGCGAGAGTCGGGGAAAGGGATGCTCATACAGTATATGGAGGATTTTTGACGTCGCTTTCTTCATGTGAGAGAAATCGTACCTGCCACCGGATGTCGCAGAAGCCGAGGCACTATTGACAAGCTTTGCTGGCAATGGAGGAGGGCAATTCCGGGACGAAGTCCACTTCTGGAAGCACACCATCTGTCGAAGTATTCCGTTTCCGTTGTCGAACCTCAGAAGTCGTGACACTCCGTTCGCGATCAAAGCGAGATGTCCACGATGCATTCGCTGTTGCATCCGAAGCACAAGGTTGACCCAATGAAAGTGAGTGGTACAGGCACGACAGACCCCGCGTAAGACCAGCTGAGATCCTCTACATAACGTCAAACGTTGAATAGCAGCCCGCGCATCCGGTGTACAGCATTGGCACAACTCCGGTGAGAAGTTGTAAATAGCTTGTCCGCACCCTGAGCCGGACAGGTCGAGCGTCCGGATAGATGCATTCAAAGGCCGGGGATCAGCATCCTTCCTCCCCCAACCACTCAAGACCAATATAACGCCACTCTCCACTCAACAAGAACGAAGGAACAAATATTTAACTCGTATTAGGGCGTAGCGTTCTCGGGCGCCTGCCACATGAATCCTGCGATCCGCATCATTCCGAAGATCCTGCTCGAGCTGCGGAATGAGACGCGTGTCTGCGAAGGCCTACATCTGCGTTTTCATCATCATCGGCTAACGTGTCTCTGAGTAATCATTAAGTGCCACACAGACAGCGCCTCGGTGGTGGCCGTTGTACTGGCGGATAATTTGTTGGTTGTGCACTTCCCACAGCCGAGCGTAGTGGTCGGAACAAGCCGTGACCAAGTAAGCCGAGTCGGCGCTGAATGCACAATCCCACACCCAGCGCTGATGGCCTTGCAGCGTCGCTTCGAGGGGGAAGGGGTCTGCATTCTTCTTCTCGCCTTCGTCGTGTGGCTTCAAGCTATTGACTGCCCAAATCTTGGCGGTGTGATCCGCGCTGCATGTCGCGAGTTTCTTGACGTCGGGTGACAGCAGGATACGAGTGATGTATTCCTTGTGGGCGCTGAACTGCGTCACGGGGACGATCTGGGTCTGGTCATACGTCTGTTGCAGCCTCCAGACAAAGACATTGCCCGACGTGTTGGCCGCGCAGAGCAGAGTTCCGTCGCTCGCTACCGTGACGCTCGATACCGGAAGATCGTCCTCGGGGGAGAGCTCGTGGGCGCACGTGTTTTCGGCCAAATCCCATATCCTGACGCTGCCGGCCCGGTCGCAACTGATGATCTCGCCCTGGTTCGGATGGATGACGACGTCATTGGCAGGCGAGCCGTGGCTGTAGCTGCGCTGGATGGAGCCCGTCCTCGTTTCCCAGATCTTGACCGTCCCGTCCTCCGAGCTCGTCACCATCCATTTGCCCTCGCAGTGGAACGCCACGCCCGTGATGTTGCCCGTGTGGCCCTCGAACGTCAGCAGCGGGTTCGGGTTGGTCGACTTGATGTCATAAAGCTTCACCGTGTGGTGTCCGGCCGCAGCGAGAAAGCGTTTGTCGGGCGAGATGCATAGTCGGTTGACCTGCGAGTCGGGGTGTTGGATCGTTCGCGAGCAAATCCCCGAGAGGGCTTCCCAGAATCTGCAAAGAAGAAGAAAATGTCATCAACCAGCCGAGCCCCGGGGGTGGTGGGCATATTGCGCAATTGACGTCACAAGAGTATCAATCGTTTCTCAATCTCTTTTTTTTTTTTTACCTAATTGTATGATCGTATCCGGCTATTGAACAAATGGCAAAGGCTCGTCAGCAATTACACACATATATATATATATATATATGCGCGCGCGTTTTCCTCTTCTTTTTGTCTTTTTCTTCTTTGTTTCGTCTGCTTTTTCTCTGGCCTCTTGTTTCTTATTTTGTTCGCTTGTCCGGGGACGGAAAACGAGCAACGCGCCAACCAGACAAGGACCTATTCACTTACCAGTGCATAAGATGACAGACATTATTGACCAGCTGCAGAGCGAACAGAGTTCACTTGCACCTGCGGTGTTGTTGACAACGCGAGCCAAAAGACCGCGATAGAGGAGGGAAAGGCGGGAGTTGGGGGGGGAATTGGGTTTTCCCTAGAATCTCGAGATGTTGTGGGGTTCTAGAGTGAACATTGCACAGACCACCAATTCAAGGTACGCGGCCTGGTCTTTGTCTGGTGTACGTCCCATTGACGCTGGGTAGTCCCGTTAGTCAATACTTCAGCCGAGCTGCTGCCGCTGCTGCTGCCGCTAAGGACTGGGGGTGGGGTTCAATGACTGGCGGGCCAGGCAAGTCCTTGACGGTGCCCACGACGACGCTGGCCTAGTCATTCTTATCTCGATGCAGACAAAAAAGTGCAAACGCCGACGCCATCTGGCCCTTCAACTATATCCCTCGCCGCTATCAACAAGTGGCTTTGAGCACAGAAGCCCACAGAGCGACGATATCGTGACACACTTGTAGAGACATAGACCGTAAAGGAAGAGAGAGACAGAGAGGTTGCGCGGGTTAAGCTCGTCCTTGTGCCACTTGCTACCTATTAGGGACATGGCATGTCTACATGTCGTTGCGCAAATCTTTGGGTGCCAAATCGACCACCGGATACTTCGCCGGCCTAAATTTTCCGCGGACTTTACCGCAAGTGCCAATATACATAATTATGGAAGCCATATGTATACGCATCCGCCCAAGCCACGTGTGATACTGAGCTTTGACTGCCCGAAATTACCAATAATGAAAGCTTTCAATGAATTTGTCGTGGCGTGATGATTCGCATCACACCACATGGCTCGCACCTGGGCAACTACGGTGCGACAGCATTAACCAATGCGACACGTCATGGCCGTTCTTCTGCCAAGCCTTTGGATTCCGTCAAGAAGGCTCAGTTCACGCGAGGGCCTGCCAACTTTCATGGCTTCCGTACTCATCATTTAAGGCAACGCCCACCGGTTGGCTCAAAAGTTTCACCAGCATCATTTAGTATCCACCCTTAAGCTGTTAATGAAAGCAAGTGAACGGTCTTCTCACGCGAATCATCCATCATTTGCACGTTATCGACAAAAAAGCACCGCCTCAACTTCTCATGCGCAGCAACGAGCTCCATCCAGTCCCCGAAGCTCTTAAAAAAATCCTACAAGCCTGAGCCCAACAAAGAAAGGATCCCCAAAGTCAGCCATTTGAGAACGTTGAGCAAAGTAGAAACGTCGAATTTGAGAAGAAACCCTGATTTGCTCCGATCAGAGCACCGGGGCGGTAGCAATCAATGCTGTCATGACCGCCGCACCACCCAGTGCGGCGAAGCCAACTATCTCGGCGGCTCTACGAAGACGTTTCGTAGGCCGTCGGTACGCTACTTCGTGTTCGGATGCCTGAGATGCGATATTTCCTGGAGCTGTATCCAATGCGAGGACTGCTTCGGTCTCACCAACAGCAAGGGCGGATTCTCCTTCAGAACTATGGCGGGGCGTATCTTTCGATACGAGATCCGAGATGTCCGCGATTTTACGCTTGCTGCTTGAAGTCTTGACGGCGGATTGCTGATCAGAAAATACTTGAACTTCGGCATCGCGTTCCGCGGTAGCTCTCGACACCTCAAGGGACGCACGAGGCGGATTCTTCGATTCCAGGAGACGCTTGCTTACTTCGTATGTATAAGCAGACGTGTAGTCTAATGTGTCTGCAGTAGGCTGCGACGGATCGTATGGGGTAAAGCAGCAAGTACTCTTCGACGTCAAGTCCGCCATTGGACTCTCCAAAAATTTCTCGCCCGATTGCAGCAGATCAGATGTGCCGGTGCAGTCCCGAAGCCCGGCGTTGCTGAAAAGAATTGTAGAACGAGGCAACACATCGTCGCCATCACTATCCCCCTCAGCGTCCATTTTGGGATGATGGTCTCCTGGGCTTGGGTCCGTCATGGCGAGCGTCCGGCGATTATGATCCCAGGCGGCAAAGAATTCGGCCTTGCTTGACCATGATCCTCGATCTTCTGGCGTGTCGTGCTCAGTCTGCGAAGAACGGAAAGCCGGGGAAATTGCCTCCAAAGTCACTGTCGCGCTGGAATCAATAGCAGCGGGAACCGGGGGTACATTCGACTCCTCGTCAGGAAGCTGTGGTACGAACAAGCTGCCCTCACCGCCTTTCTCAGAATATGTCACCGGAGTCGCCGAGACATTGACCACCTGCTGTGACTCGCTAATATCTTCTTGACCCGCGCCCTGAGACTCCTCTGCCACGTTATTCCCAAGTACGGGATCTTCATCGTCGGAAAAGGACTCATCCTCAGAGATATAACGGATGGCATGGTCCTCGTCGTCACTGTGCGAGAGGAGAGAAGAAGCATGTTCACAGATATCGACGTTCGCTCCCTCTTCTTGGCCGTCGACCGATGAGTTCTCCGACGAATAATCGGAGGGAGGCACATCAGAGGGGGGAGAATAGCTATGCCAGCTTGATTTGGACCGATCGAAATCCTCGGCCTCGACCAATTCATCTGAGTCCGCATGTCGCCTGGTAGAAGGTTCGTCGACGATTTCATCTTCACCAGCATTGTTGCCACGTGGATTTGCATCGCGTAGGCCATCGTCAGAGGTTAGATCAATGGCAGCCTCCCATCCTGGAGATACCTCCGTTCGAGCGCGGATCCCTGCCTGTTGCAGAATGGCAACACTCGCACCTAGTGCATCATCGACATCGCTAGGCTCGTCTTCTTCATCATCAGTAGAGTCGGGAACTCTGAAGATCACCGGCCGATGTTGTGAACTGCTCATCATTAGCATCAGCGGGTAAACTTGGCGGGCGTTCGGTGACGCTCACTTGGAAAGTGCACGCTTGAGATGGATCTTCATTTCGCACGCGTGATACGTTTCGCTTCCCCTCTGTACAGGTAAACCAAACTGCAAAACATCGTTGGTAGCTAATTTGCAGGGTTTGTTTGCGTCAAGACGGCTATGGTTGACAAAGGTGCCGTGCAAGGAGCCTATATCTGTCAAGGTCACTGTCTGGAGTGTATGTTAGTAATGAGCAGGAAGTACAAATCACACTACAATGCATTCATGGGAGGCGTATGGGCAGTTCTGACCTTGCTGACTGGAGAAAACACCAGCCTGGCATGTTTTCGAGACATGACGGCTGAGTCAAACCATCCGTTGTTGGGCCCGGCGGTCAGCCGATCGTCTCGTTTGGTGCTTCGTCCAATGTCGACTTTGGTCGTGCTCCTGTTCAACAGGATGAGACGCTCCTGAGATTCATGATTGGCGGCCGGCCCGGTGGGTTTTAACGCAACGTGGACTAGGATAGAAAAGTGTCAGCGAGGATGCAATGTGATGCGTGGGCAGTGGGAGGCGATCATACCCTCGTCTTCATAAGGCGGCTCCTCAGCCATTTTGATGGTCGCCTTTGTTTTTGACAAAAATTCTGTCCGTGGAAAGAAAGCCAGGTGGGAAAACTTGCTCGAAGAAAAGGCTGGCCCGCTCTCAACTTTATCAGAGAACGGAGAATGGCGACATAAGGCAATGTGAGCCTGTGGACCCGGATGTCGACGGAAGCCAGCCAAGTGGATGACCACGGACAAAACCTTCTTTTTTTTTTGAGTTTGGACTTTTGCAGAAGATGCAAATAGCGACAGAAAAACGGACGAGGGACGAAATGTGAGTTTGAGAGACGAAGAACGTCTTGTGAAACCTTCGCGGCAAAAGGTGGGAAATGAAGGTGAGAGTTGAGAAAGAAGAGGGGCAAGGGTTGAAGCAGGCAGTGTCGGATATCGGAGCACATACAAGTCTCTGAGGAGGGGAGAACGCTAGGCTGGTATTGGCAGTGCGCAAACGAAGTAGCTTCGAGGCTCCGAAGTCACTTTGTGCTCGGTGCTAGGCAGCAGGGTTGAGGAAAGAATGTCACTGATAAGGCAGCCAGCTGATGCCAGTGGCGGCCTTATCAGAGCCATGGTGGGGTTTGGTGAGACGGACAGGCACCTTTACCTCTGATACCTCGGAAAGGATACTGTGCAGAAGGTGAGGAGGTACTGTGCAAACACTCGATTACTTATGCACGCGCACACGCCTGCATGCGTGTGTGATGTGGCTGCTGACATCACTTCAGACACTTGGGGTCTGGGCATCTGCCACTGTCAGATCGGCGGGCAAGATTTCTGGATGCAAATCACTTCTTCCTCTTCTTTCTCCGCTTAGCCCTACCTTCGAACAGCCGAACAATGTCAGTCGAGCTGGTGACCGGCAGTCAAGAGAAGCTCGTGAAATGATGATCTCCGGCCTCCATTTCAGCAGCTCGCAAAGTGTGAAGTTGAGATTTCCGCACGGTGTATCCAGAATGATGGTTGCCGCAGGCCGCACACCAGGGAAATGCTATTGGACGGCTCTCGCCCTCCTTTCACGCCCCGTATAGACAGGCGCCCCCTTTCCCTCGAGAGGGCCTCCCCGCGCAACATTGACCAAGCCGTGCTTGACGTAACTACCATGCTTACGAGACCCCCCCAGCAAAGGCTTTCAGAATACAGAAAGACACGCGAGCAACCAGTGCCACACAATGAGAACAAGATCTGGAGCCCAAGGGCACTAAGCAGCGGCGAGGTACAAAGCTCTTTCCGCACATCGACGCAAACAATCGGATAGTAATGGCCAAACTTGATATGAACAAAGTCACAAGGGGAGCGCCACCAGCGCTTCGAGCACTCAAATATTGTTTACTTGAACGGACTAAAAGCTTGACGCATTTGTCTTCTCCGTCAATCACCTGGTGGCGGGTACAGAACTGGTCATCGACCATAATGCTCAGGCTCAAGAATATTCATTACCAATGCATGGCCGCGTGAGTTCATTGGTGATACCTGAATTTCGTACCTGCCCGACAAAACTTTATCTCAACTGGGTCGACAGGATGGGCGCGGCGGCAAAAAGATTATACTTTTGAGCGAAGAAACATGTTTTTTGGATAAGACTTCATCGTTCTTTGCTCACCCCCAGCTCCGCACTCTTGTTGATAATTAGAACATACAGACGTGGTTCGAGCATCCCTTCGATTCGCCCGGCGTTGCAGTATCCATGTATGGTAGCGACACCGTGAAAAGGGCCAGCCGTTTCGAATTGTCCTTTGATTGTGCGCACTTCTTGCAAGTGCATGTGATTATGGCAATAGACGGCGGAACGTTGCTAGGTGCGAGGTTGATAGACTTCTGGGGGAGTTGCTGGTCGCGCGGCTCCTGGCGCAAAATCAGATTAAACCCTCACTCATCTTCAAATGTTCCAGAATTCTGAAAGCCGCGGAGAGTCTCGAATCTGCCTTGAAGCTTGTAACCGAGAGGTTTCATGGTTCAAGGAAAGCAGCCGCGTGATGAGCAGATGTTGTTCTCGGGAAGGTTGGTTCTACTGGTATTGTCACTCGCTCCGCATGGATAATTTTAGCGCTTTTTGCATTCCTCGAATGTCCTGAGCCTTCCGTTAATCGCTTTGCCATCTGCAGCTTACTAAGGACTAGCCCGTCCCATTACTAACCGTTCCTTTCTTTTGCCCCAGTGGCTTCGCTTGTAATCGGTTTGTGAAGAAGGATAGTGTCGGGCTCGCTCGTGGGGCAATGGCGGGGAAGTGCTATCTATCTCTATAGCTACCTAAGTACCTACCTACCCAGTACCTACGAAGTGTCTACCTATCTACCTACCTAGCACCTACTAGATACCTAGGAACCTTTAGACCTAGTAGGAACCTAGTATCTGGGTAGTCTGCCGCAGACTCGTCAGAGGCCTTCACCCGCCGGCAGATTAACATGACCTGGCCTGGGCACGCTGACTGCACTCCCCTAGGAAAAAGCTCCTTGCAGGAAACAGCCGGAGTGTACGCGCCGCTGGCTGTCGGCTCGGGAAGATTCGCACCATTAATCCCGTATGGGCCACCTAGACCCGCTGTAATAATGGCCGGAAGACAGGGAACGCTACACTTGGGCCGAGGAATATTGCGTCATGATGCAGGAGGAAGAAGATGCCGAGCTCACAGCCCCCATATTGTGCTCAATTAGTTGGTAGTGAATTCACGGTCTTGACAGCGTGCTCTGCAGAACCGAGAAAAGGGAAACGGCGAACAAGAACGAGAGAAGACCCTGCCCTGCGCCCCGCTTGCCCCCCAAAGCGACTGACAGCTTCCCCGAGGCCGGGCAGAGCAGGGATCATGCCAAGACCAGGACGGGCGGGGGGGAACTGGGGCACCTTCACTCATAACCCCGGACAAGATCAGGACATGCTCACAAGCGCCTCCACAACGCCACCCGCCCACGACTGCTTCCTTCTTTTACCGCCTTTCTCCTAATACCGACTCGCACCTTGCATCCGAATCACTTCCTGCAGCCAGTAACATCAGCAGCAACCTGCTCTGCTGCACATCCTGAACACATTTTCTTCCCCCGTCAACCCGATCTGCCCATCTTCTTCTTCCCTATGGACGACACGTCTTTTCGAACACTTCCAGACGCAGAACACATTATCACTTTACATAACTCCCCGAAACCACCGTCGTGACATCGGCAGGCCCGGCCAAGAGGCGGGCGCCTTTTTCTTTTCCTTCAAGATCCTGTCGGTCTGCTACGCGGCCTGGAGCGCAGGCAATAGACAGATTTTTAGTCTCACTCGACTCTCGCAGGGCTACACGTCAGACGCGTTATCCCGATCTTGACTCTGCTGGTTAGCATTGATTACAAGATCCACGACAGGCCAGTATGAACCACGCTCGGGTCAAGGCCCTCAAGGGCAATGGCAAGACGACTTCCAAAAAAGCCATAAAATCTGGACGCGCCTCGGGCAATATAACACCTCGAAGCTCTCCACTCCCGTCTTTGTTGACCTCCCCGACGCATTCCGCTGTGCCAAGCCGCGTCACGTCCGACGTTAGCGATAGCGAAGATGATGGTGACCTCGAGTTCGACGACATGGTTTCAAGTATCTACTCTGGAGGCTCTGGAACAGCAACCCCCGAAGAAGGTGCGAAGGAGTTTGATGCCCAGGCTCTCATCGACGGACTGCAAGATAAAAAGCACAATAACAATGAGATTCGCGAGCAGTTACTCGAGCTGTATCTCAAAGTCATTCGGAACAAATACAATGCGGAGACTCACTTCTGGCTAGACCCCGCGGCGTCCGCATTGGCCGAGGTGTTTCTCAGGGATGCAGACCGCGGCTCCACAGCTCGCGAGAGGCTTCTCAGTCTTCAAGCCTATTGTGTCACGATTGGCACCTGCGAAGATCTTGACATATTTGAGGGCGGCGAGAGGGCCCTGAAACAAATTCTGGTGGATGACGATGATGACTCGTGCAAGGTCCACGCAATTTACGCCCTCTGCATGTCGGTCCTCTATGCCGGCGGTTTGGAAGAAGCTGCTTTAGAGGTGATGCAGTACCTGGTGGACATTGTGCAGAGTGACGGCGAAAGCGTCGACTCACACGACAATGCTGCGGTGGTCAACGCAGCTATTGTTGGCTGGACTTTCGTTGCGAGCCATGTTGAGGACTTTTCGGATTTTGCCGACGCGGCCATGGATGCCTTTGTCGACCAACTCGACAGCTCTGACACCGACATCCAGTGCAACGCAGGTCAGGCCATTGCCTTGATCTTTGAGTCGTCGCGAGATCACGAGCAGGAGACTGGCGAGCCATTCCAGCTTCCCTACGACCCGCACAGGCTCATCGGTCGAATCAACGAACTAGCAAAGGACAGCAGCAAGTCCGTTGCAAGGAAACAACGTCGCGATCTGCGAGAGACGCTCGTCAGTGTCGTCACGTCTCTCGAACGTGGCGTGGGGCCTTATTATTCGACTGCATTGTATCTGCCAGAGAAGGACGATCACGTACCGCCTTCGCGACGAACTGAGGACGGACAAGCAGAGTATGGCTATAGATGCAAGTTGCGGCTCGGCAACCACAGCACCCGAATCGAGACATGGTCATTCTTTTCGCGCGTCAATATGATGAAGATGCTGTTCAGGGGTGGACTGCAGCACCATGTGTTTCTTAATCCCGTGGTTGGCGAGTGCTTGGAAGATGCACACTGGGGCGAGGAACAGCTAGCAGCAGCCGACCATGGCGCCGGCAGATCGTCCAAGGGACGGAAGCGGTAAATGGTCAGCATGCATGGCCAGGGGAAGATGATGACGAATGCATTTCTTTAAATGCCCTCGGCGAGACGTGTTCGTCGCTACAGCGGCCGCATATTTGGGAGACGATGGTTTTGGTGATGGGTGCATCGTTTTGAGTCAACAGGACGGGTCGTACTTGCAGCGGACGCATTTCCTTATTCATTGGGGAGTTCATGATTGGACCACTTTGGCATTCACTACAGAAGACATTAGTTCTTGGTGCTTCTCAGTAGAGCAGACCTAATTAATGGGGTTTTTGTTTTTCCGCCACAAAATTTTCTATGTGTTATGCTCTGTTCTCCCTCTTCCGTTCAATGTACTCTGGTGCACGAACAGGAGGCTACGAGACAGACGGCGCGCCAATGTTGCGATCCAATGACGGATTAGGCAGGAACAAAGCTAATTCCATGCGCTGCCCAAAGCTTCAGTTTGACATAGTAATGGTATGTATTGATTCTGAAAATAGCTCTAGTTTTACTGATGCTAGCAAGGCACCCATAGGAGAAACGAGCCGGGCTTCGTGTAGGTACGCAGGCTTCAGAACCTGTCCAGCCACCTTGTCTTCCAAAGTATTTTCGAACAGAAAACGCAGATGCCCGCAACAATCAATAGAGCCCCCGATACTCCCCCAATCGTGTCCCAGAAGTGGCTGCATCGTTGCATGGCATGGGCGAACGGCAAGGCCGCCAGGAGACCAGCGCCAGCAGCAGCCATCGCGATGCCAATTCGCACACCAATATGGCCAAGATCTTCTGTTGTCTGGGCGACGCAGGCTAGAATCAGCGGGCTCAACCCCCTAGCCATCAAGCCAAAGGCGCTGAGTAAAACTGCCATGCCTGTCTCTGTCGTCGGCAGGTTCCAGGGGAAAACGCAGACTGCGAGGATGGCGGCTAACAAAGCTAGGAAGTTGAATCTGGGGATATATCAGCATCTCCTTCCGCCTGACATGGAAAATTGGTGCTGACCGTCCACATTGGTCAGCAAGCCATCCAAAAATGATTCTGCCAAAGAAGCACCCAGCGTGGGCAAATCGAAGAAGTTCATGGGACTTGGTCTTTCTCATTCCTTTCCGACACGCCCACTGAGGGATAAAAGTAAGAAGAACCATGTATCCGCTGAACATGATCGGTATGGAGAAGCACATGGTGGCAAACCTATGATCCAAAATGGCCTTCCCACAGCCTCGCTGGGATATGTTCGTTCGCTCCCCAGCCGCGTCGTGCCCAGCGACACCTCTTCTCTCGCGTATCAGCAGGCAACTTAAAATAAGAATGGGCAATGATGTGATTGCAACTATTCGATGCAATTCTGATGGACCGTTCTGTCCAGGTAGCTGGCCAAGCACCAGTGGCCACACGACGGCGCCAGCCGAAGTACCAGACAAAGTGATGCCCAGGGCCAAGCCTCTCCTGTTATCAAACCATTCTGACACGGCACAAATCGTCGGAAAGAATCTGTCTCTCCATCAATTATAGATCCAAGACAGAATAAATGAGCGAGTTGAAGGGGCCTGGACTCACGTCAAAGCTGAACTAACTCCCAGGAGAAATCCTTGGGTCATGAGCCAGTGCCGGAACTTTTTGGAAAGAATGACGCCAATGTGCGAGGCGAGGTTGCAAATCAATCCCATTAGCAGCAAAGGTCGAGCGCCAAGTTTGTCAAATAGGTGTCCCACAGCCACGCCGCTCATCAGAAAGACACTGCGCTTTGAGAGTATTAGGGTGACGGTTGAGAAGTGACATCGGGCCCTGGGACAGACCTGCCTGCATCGTCAAAATCCACATTGTGTGACTCGACATCGAACATGACAACATGACCCTATGCGCTTCCACAATTGGGCGAATGGCCCCAATGCAATCTTGAAATCCTACTGCCGTCAGTTCACCTTGCTTCGATCGACGTGCGCGGCTCACAGACGTACCAACAGTCACAAAAAGGCTAAGAAAGCCCCCGAGAACGACGAGCCACGCCCGGAGGCCGCCATCGGGCATTCTAATGCGCGAGCCTGGGATGCTCGGCCTGGATTGGATAGTTTGTGGGCTATCTGGAGTGTACGGATCCCATCGGATTCTTCGTGGGTGTGTAGCCGGCTCGGGCTCGTACGGCTCAACGTTGTTGATTGCCGCCATGGCAAGTGGAGCAAGATGGTAGCAATCTGACGGTTTCAACCTCAACAGGCCCAGCTCGAGTATTGGATCATCGTGATTGTTTCACTGTAGGTGTAAAAATGCTGCAATTGACGTCCAGAGAGTTCGGTGCCAGGTCGCGGGGCTCAGAAAAGTGAGGAAGGCACGATCTAGTTCGCAGCGGCGCTAATCACCATGTGAAGCAAGACACCCTTGCCTACCACATGTAAAAAAGCCGAAATCTTGAGATTATACACGCGCCGTCGAAGGTCATCTTGAGATTATACGCGCAACGTCGAGGGTCAAAGCCAGTGGACAGCCTTGGAAGACTCAGCCTCTGCGCACGTCGCGTAGAGCGTGGGTGTACAATGACGCAACGCCGGTGTAGTGGCGTATGCATTTAACGCGAACTGTCGTGTCTCGTTTCGGATGACGCATGCTGTCTATCACTTTAATCTTCAACGCTCATCGTTACCACTCTGCGTGAAAGAAATGGAATCGTGAACCTTGCGGAGTTAGTGACTGGGACTGGACTTTGCTGGTCGCGGGTATGCGTCTACTTGTGCCCTTCGCGTGACCAAATAACATCCAACTTCCCAACCACATGAACGTGTATGATGGTACAATAAGTGATGATGGGCCAAATATCTTCAATAACACAGTTTTTGGATTGCCGACGTCGGCCTGACTGAGTGCAACTTGATAAATCCCCGTGCACAGAATCTGGAAACGAGTTACAGAGACTCTGACCAGTATACAAAGGCTGCAGACCTGTGACAAAAGCTGTCGTGCGGGGACACGAAAGCCCTACGCCGTCTCCTTGGCAGGGGTGAGGCAGCTCTCTGGCGACGAGAGCCGAACAAACTATTGCGTACATGAACTGCATGAACTGAGATGCTTCAGAGAGGTCTCTGAATAGCCGATTTTGAGGTGCCATAATGGCGCAACCTTGGTTTAATTCGAAGCGCAGCAGCGATATTGACTAGAAAGAAATTTGCCAACCAGCTGCTCTGAACCGAATTTTGAGGGTCGATGTCCACCTTCCCATCTCCGGAAGGCATCTGCTATGAGAGGGACAGGGTTTGACACGTGCTCAGCGAGGAACAGACAGGTTTATAGGAACTCTTCGTGCTCCCGATACACCAAAACGGGCAATGACGCGAAATGGGCGAGTAGAGTCAGCGCCAATGGAGTCTGGCTATGAGGTCGCATGAGATCGGAATAACTACCAGCTTGATTGCATCCGTGCTCATATCGCGACCAGCCCACCTGAGTCTAGGTACATTGAAGAGACACATCTTATGGGAACAGAAGGTTCTTATACTATTTTCACTTATAGGAGAGTACATGACCACGAGATGATAGTGAATATACGCAACACTGACTGATCATTCGCTTCTTTCGTATCACCTTTATCCCAATGTGATAATATGCTGTCCATCAATCGACGCTTTTTCGGGATGGCAGAGTCACGCAGAACTCGTCATCGACTTGGGTCATCCCAGAGATCCCAGTAAGAGTTGACGGTGGGCATTCATTGCCGGAGAACCTGACTACAAGGTCTTCGCAATACACGCGGTCAACACCGAGCTAGTTTTGGAGGAGCTGAGTGAGGTAGCAAGGACAAAGAAATAGGACTGTTGTTGACAGTTAGCCATTTGCGACTAATGCGAAATGCTTCTCTGATAGCTTCATGTCTAACCGGGCTTGAGTAGACTTGAAGCCAGTGAGTGGACTACCGCAGACGGAGGCATCCTCGCTCACAAGTTGGGCCAGGTTATGAGTCAATATTTGCTTGTGCGAAAACAGGTTCAAATGTCCACTATATGCCTCAAATACGGCTTCGCAGAAGACTTGAGACATACACGATTGCCAGGAACTCCGACGAAAGCGCCGTTGGATCGGCATGCTGTACCAAGCAAGCAAGACTGAATGGAGGAATTGAACACACTGGCCAACCTGCGGCGGTTTCAAGATGCAGAAATGAATTTGGATAAGAATAGACTTGCAGAGGATCCTGTCACGTTGGCGATTGCCAGGAAATAGTAAACTTTTGCTTTCCTTTTTCTCGCGGAGAGTGGCGACTGAATCCAGAGCCCTGGAGACTGGTCGGCGGAACAATCGAAATAGAATTTCGTTCAAATGATGAGAGTTAGGTCACATCTCAGACTCAGCTATTTGGAGCGGGTAATTGCCAAAGGTTTGTTTCAGGAGGTGGAATCGTCTTCCATCCATGTGGAGTCTTCAAGCAGCACAATCGCATGACCCTGGACTAACAGACCATTTAGCAGCTTCCTAAGACAAGATAGAATGTTTCGTCTGGGAATGTGATGTTTCCACCAGTTTTCGGCGTTGATCCGAGCCTTGTGGAGCGTAAGCAATTTTGGGCAGTGGCCGTCCGCGTCATCATCATGGATGAAATGCAAGACAGGCAGAGCTGCAATTTTCCAAAAGCCCCTCTGTTTCTTCACTAAGACTGCTAGTCTTGGCAAAGGGCATCCTGTCGGCGGGAAAGGGGTGGACAGAAAGGAGGAGACGGGGGCAACATGTGTTCAACCTCAGACTTGAAGATAGTCTACTCTTTGGTCAATGGCAACTCAAGCACAGTTTCCAGCTGGTCACTAGTGAGAATAAATGTTCATTCCTGTGCTTGCATTTCAAATTTGCGATGTCAATCTACGTACTCGACGTTGCCTTTCTGTACACCGACGCCGGACAAGTATCGATGGGAATGGCTGTAAGTTTTTTAAAACGTGATTGTTCAGAACCCACTTACCTTGGGTACCATCTCTGCCACATCCGTTTAAAACAGGAAGAGAACTCTCAGGGGTATTGTCTAGTCAAATGACCACTGGCTCTTTTATTTTCGGGCCTAGTCAAGGGGGGTGTATCTCCAGTTGTCCAAGGCTGAAAGGCTACCACGAAGGGCCTCATATCTGTAGGAAGTAAAGCCTGTCGATTTGGGGCAAGGCTAGATCTTTGCCATGCTATTTTTGGTTGTATTAGCAAAAGCTCTGCAACCTGACTGTCGTCGTTGTATTACTCCATCAGTCCGGAAAATGGCCCGAAAGAAGGGTTGCCCAAGACCCTCCAACTGGGTGTTGTGTTTCTAGCGGGCTGAACACAATCGTATCCTTCGGGCGGATTCCAGGAACGGCATGTCGGGAGAGAAATTCTCGAGCTGGCCACATATGTTTCTGCTATTCTCCTCGCAAGGTGGTCAGACGCTTGACGTGGAGTCTACATACCTACCTAGGTAGGTACCTTTCTTCGGCAGCTGCCACCTCAGTAGGCCATGGTCAGCTCCAACGTCAGACATGCGAGATCGTCGCATCTTTCAACCTCCCACAGGTACGAATCTAGGTCTCACACTCCGCTCGCAATGTCCGTGAGATAGGATAGAATTCGCGCCATCGAGACCTCCATCCTGCCCGCGCGGGGCTGCATACCACGTAATGGGCCGCTGCTGAGACACGAAGGTTCTTGGACAGCACGCCTGGCAACTCGCCGCCCTGCAGATCCTGAACGACCCGTCAGCTCGACTGTTTCGAAAGTGGCATGCCGTGAATAGATGTTAAGGCGGAGACTAGCCGTTAAGGGAAGGGAAGATCAGCCTGAAGGAGCCGACTTCTGCGCCTGTGAATGCTTTCGGCTGGCCATGGCAAGCGCGTGGGGGCCGGGGCGCTTCGCAGTCCCTGCAAAACCGCGAGTGGAGGGGGGGAACTGGGCAGGTCTCTGGTCGTTGAATAAGTCCCATCTGGTGACGGAGTCGTTCCTTCGAGCACTATATACGAGAAGGCAAAACAAAGGAAACAGGAGGGGTGGAGAGGAGAGAAAGGGGGGGTCTTGGTTCTTGCCGGGCTGCGCCATCCCGAATAGCCCCTGCTGGCGGAAATCCTCGTCCCCACCCCCTCTACTTTCCGTCCCCTTTGAGCACGTTAGGCGAACCTCCCACTCGGTCCTGAAGCAAGACGTGGTGGCTGCAGGCAGCACTGGGTTGATACTCTCGACCCCAACTTGGGCTGCACATCGACACCGTATCTGAGCAGCATGTTCTTCAGAACATTTCCCCGGCCATCCTTGGCATGGGCAACGGCCCTGCAGTACCCTCGGCGACTGCGCAACTTCGGACGTCCGACCCAATGGGCGGACAGACAGCCACCAGACTGATGAAATTGAGCTGAGCCTTTGGAGTATTTGAACACGGACTGGCCCGTCATCGAATTGAGGCTTCGTCTCGACATCATCCACAGAACCTGGGGCGGCAATTCTGCCTCTTGCTCATGCAGCCATTCGGATATAGTCTACGCCTCACATTCAGCCAGCATACCGTCCCCTCAATCCGCACGTTTTTTTTTTGGAACGGGGCTGTCCTGTTCAGTGGTGCCTCTGCCAGCATATATCTCTTCACACTTCCGCTGCTGACTGCCTCGCGTTTCTTCATTCGCTTATCCCATTATTCTTCTCTTCCATTACCAGCCCACACAAAACAGCTCGCGAGCCATGACCTCGAAGCATCCCCTGCGAAGATCATGCGCCTTTTGCCGGGCTCGCAAGATCAAATGTTCCAACGAGACCATCTGCGAAGCCTGCCGCAGACAAGGGGCAGACTGCATCTATGATTTCGAACCCCCACGCTCCAGTTGTCGCGCAGCCAGTCAGGAAAGCTGCCGTTCTGAGGGCTCAGCGCGCCCCGATGGGAGTTCGAGCCGTAAGAGGCCACACACTGGGGGTACCTCTTCCAGGGACTGCTCCACTAATGCAGCTCCAGAAGAGCTGAAAGCTCCAGAAAACGTTGGAAACCTCGCTCAGATCTTGGAGCAGAGATTCTACGAGAATCTCTCGCGCGGCTCAATATCCCACTTGGCTCGCTGGCAAGGCAATAATAGTGCTTACCATCGCCAGCCATGCGAGATCTCGGACCATGAGTCGCCAAAACTCGCCAACATTACTTCTTACTCCAATCACTTCAAACATACTGGGATTCTTGCTTCATTGTCCAATGACCTCCTGGGTCTAGTCACCCATCAATTCGGCTCTCTTGGCTCGCACCATATCGAAGAAGGAGGAGCTCAGTTCTTTGCATTCGGACTGGCCAATGATGACGCCCAAACCATGTTTGACGACGGCCCGCTGGGAGGCAACCCCCTTTCAGAGTATGGCCAAAGGCAACAAACGCAGCTCATTGATGTGTGGTTCTCTGTTCACCCACTGTCATTCCTTGTCTCCAAGACACTTCTGCTGAGAGAACTTCGCGATGGAACGCATGACGAGATGCTTCTCGCTGTCATGCTTGCCGATGCTAATTTGAGTATGGGCGAAGAAGTGGCGACGGCTCGGGGCCATATTTTGCTCCGTTGGGCTATTGCGCAGCTCCGCCGAAGGTTCCTTCGACCCAACAGCTTCTCTTCGTCCGCGGGCCCTCACTACAGCGGGATCTCGACGAGAGTCTTTCATGAACTACCCACAGCTCAGGCGCTGATGCTGTTGGCTTGGAATGCATTGCGCTGCTCTCAGATTCGCCGGGCAAAGTGTTATGTAGGCCTCGCAGGGCACATTGCCACCGACATTCAAGATCAAATTCTCAGCAACAAACCTCTGGCCATAACCTCGAGTCGCATCAATGGTATTGATGTCTTTGACGTTGAAAAGGAAGTGGTGTCATATCTCTTCTGGATAACATACTCTCTCAACCTTTGGGCCGGGGTCCAGACAAAAAGTCGCGATGCTTCTTCTCGTTCTCCACCACGCCTCGCTCCCGTCTTTCTGCCAGTCACTGAAGCATCCTCGGTAATCATACAGCTTGACGTGATATCTGAGAACTTCAGCACGCTACAAAAGCAAAAGTCTGTGATTCGAGAAATGTGGCCGCTTGCTCAGATTGCCAGCATAGTTTCATATATTTATGCACTCCATCAGTGCCGTGGATACGACGCTGAAGTACCTCAAATCAGTAGCTGGCAAAAAGAGCAGTCAGCCGCGCTCCGACACACACAGCAAGAACAAACTGTTCAGGATGTTGCGTCCGTCTATACTGAGATCAGAAGAGTCTTGAGGGAAAGTATCCATTTTCTGGATCGGCAGGTCGCCGAGGTCCCCTCTAAAGTGCTCGCCTTGGTTGCACATCATACGATGACTATCCATTTCCTGTTTCCGATTTCGTTGTGTGGTCAAGTTGGTCGCGGGCCTCCAAGCGATGCGATTGAGCAGCTCTGCGCTTCGGCCGATGAGATTTTGCAAATTTTTGCCTCGATATCCCAGTACCCTCAGGATCTGTTCAGTACGACCCCCGTGCTCTTGTCCGCGGCCCCGGACATTCTCTGCCTTGCGTTGGACACGTGTGCGCGCGCAATCAGCTACGTCGCGGCGAAGAGGAATTCCATCGCCCTGCCTGATGATCTGCCTGTAACGACTATTGACGATGACCGACTACGCTTGCTGGCCTTGGACCTGTACACGATGAGCAAGAATGATCTGCTCAATCAAGGAAACCGTCTCAAGACAATTCGAAGGCAGCTCAGGTCCTGCCACAGGAACTTTGGCGGATCCCAGGCCGGGTCCACCTCGTCTAGTATGGCATCCCCGGATGACAGCAGTAGGTCTGGAACCTCTTCGCCACGCTCACTCCGACACCCCTCTCCGCCTCTTGAATCCAGCGTGGGGCCAAATGGCCTGTCCACTCTCGGTCTCTCGAACTCATTCTCATCTCCCACGGGTACCATGACCATTGGTCCCTCATTCTCTTCGATGCTGTCCTCGGACTTCCCCGTGAGACAAAATGCGGCCTTTACTTCGAAACCTGAGTGGGTCGCAACGGATGATTTCATTCACTGCGCTCTTGAACCTGGTATCTTGACTTCGCCTACGACCAATGACCACTATTCCATGTCCGGGCTGGTCGAAATGAACCATGTGTTCTACGCGCAGACCCCGGGCGTCATGGATGTTGATCCAAGCGGGGCTATGATTGGGGTAAAGTGGGATTGGCCCGATATTGGCGTCGATGCCACGGCTGCTGCTGCTGCAGCTTCGGCTGACCTTGACTCTTTCATGTATTATGACGATGTGAGCCACAAGTAGCCTGTCTAGACTGCCAATCTCGAGCGTCGCCAGATAGTGGGGGTGACTTTTTTCATTTTCCGCAACATGGTGTTTGGAGGCGGCTTTGTTCTTGGGTCACTTATACTCCTCTTCTGTGCGGCTGTAATATGTATTTCATCCATCGTCATGGATGCCTCTTTGGTAATAGAGCGACGCGATCTCATACATGTGGCGTCGATTCAGATTGTTCCTCTACTTACGGGTGTTCTTATCTGTCATCGCAAAAAGCGGTATCACACACTCTTCCGAGTCGCATGGTGATTGGTTGGGGGCCATGGCGAAGAAATCGCACGGCAGGACGTCGTATAAGATGACATGGTGCCCGCGCGGCAATGACAGGGGGCTCACGTTTAACGTTCCTTGCTTGTCCTCATTTGCTTATCAGTCTGACAGCCACCAAGCTTTTCATTGCACCCCAAATGCAGGCAAGGTAAATCCGCATGAGGCCCTCGGTTGCAGCAGCACCACCACCATATGAAGTCCCTTTTGGCCAATGAGGTTTCGCTCCGCCCTTTACTATCTAGAAAGGTGCACAGACTTGGCCCTGAGCATCGACAGATGACGAGCTGAATAACGCTGAGAAGTGGCTGAGGAGTGCGTGCGAATTCCCTTAATCGCAACCGTCGATGGTCTCGCGAAAGGGACCACGTAATACAGCTGTTGAATCATCAAGGGCGAGGCACCCTGCATTGACGATATCCAGCATGAACGACCTTTGTCCCAGCTGCAAGATGCTCAAGGCTTCCAATTAGGGCAGAGGTTCTCCAGGCCTTCAGTGGACAGTTCACAGACTTCAGTCGCCGACCACTCGTGATGCCCAGGGGTACGCGCCAAGGGCAAGCCAAAATGGATAGTCCGGGCGCAAGGTCGGCCAACTCCAACAAATTCCGAGAGAAGAAAAGGCAACCTCATGACGGCAATGGACCATCATTGATGACATTGCATACAGAATGGTTTGGAGCTGATGAGAAGACAGTTACGTGGCAAGGTTTCGCTTGAGCCATTCTCAAGCCCTCCCGGGCGCTTCGGCAGGGCAGCCGGCATAATCAGCGGCCATGGCCACGGCAAGCCAATCAGAAGCGAAAAGCGCACCCGTCCGGGTAAGGTGGCGGCTGGTCTCGGGGACTGTGGACGGCTTTAAGCGGGGCGGGGTGTGAGTCTAGTACGCCGTCATCTTTACAACTGTACAGTATCGACACTTTGGTCAACCAAGGAGCAGGACCAAGATTTGATCGACAACAAATGAGCTCCAAAGCATCAATAATTCTGCGGTCATATTGTTCCATTCGGCATGTTTCTCTCTCTAGCTAGCCGAGCGGAGGTCTCTTCATACTTGCGGAGGAGTGCCCGACGGGGCGTGAAGAAGCAGGCAGGTAAGGCGAGGGCGGCGCTTATCCCGCAGCGTTTTCGCATGGCATTTATGATTACACACCAACGTGCCTTCAGCCTCCCAGGCGTCTCGCGTCTCCACGGCGCGAGTGCGCAGGTTCTTTGCCGCCGCGACCGCCTTGGTGCGGTCAACAGCGAATCCCCGCGTGAGCCGGCGAGCCAGCTGCTGTGTGAGGTCCCGTCTGAAGGAAGGTTGGGTACATGCCTACGCCACAATTTACCTCAGTGATATAGGCCGTCGGGGCGATCCCGGTTTGTCCGCTTGCTGACGCGCATTTCGCGCCTCGTTGTTTAAATCGGAGGTCTAAATCGGAGCGAGGCCTTTTCCCGCGAGTATAAGCTGCTCCCTTCCACGAGCCCGCATGAATGACTTCAAGTGTGAAGGGGCGTTGCCTTTGTGGCAGGTCCAAATGCTGAGATCAGCAAACAGTTTGACTCGTCAGCCGATTCGCGGCACAGCATTTTTCGCGCGCAACTAAGGCTTTTGGAGCGAATCTCATGATCGTGTGCTGACTAGGTGGTGCCCCTCCCCCGATCGAGAACAATCCGCGTTTCAATGAAGCGTGTGCGGAAAGCCGCCGAAGATGGCGGCAGACGTAAGCCATGTTTTGCAGCCACGGTGTTGACACGAACTGACCCTTGACCGAAAGAATGCCTTGCTGAGAGAGTCGGCGCATTCATCGAGTTACTGTAGCGAAGGTGTGGGGAGAGGTTGATGAAAAGGTGTGGAAGAAGATGAGTGGCTGCATTCACATTAAACAGACACGCCCTCAGACTGAAACAGAAGGCAGGATCGGGCAGTCTGTGTTCATTGTGGACGATCCCTCACCACGGGCAGATAGCAGACTGACTTGTACATGCTCGACACGTCAGGTGCGTGGCTTGGCAGGGCCCAAGAAACCGGGACAGCAGTGCGAAGAGAGGGCGTCTAGCCAACGTGTCCGGGCTGGTCTCGTCTCGTCTGATTCGCATGGCAAAATTGCTGGGTGGGTGGTAATTGGCTGGTGGAGCGACCGGCCGATTGATCCTTTGTGGGGGCGGGGCGATGGGGCTTGATAGATGAGATGAGACCATCGCAACGTGGTGTGGAATCATTCGAGGCAGGAAAGACCGGGTCCGCTCTTCCCTCCGCTGCAGATCAGGGTTTCGCTCCAATGAAAAGATTTTTTTGTCCGATTCATCTGAAGTCTGCCAATACAATGCAACTTGTCGGACTCCGGGCTTCATCTCCTGTTTCTCGCCTCCCCCCTTCCCCCTTTCAAGCTCGTGCTCGGCGAGTCCCTCGAATTGTCAATCGTTTGACATACAGGACCTAAACCAAATTCGACGGCCGTCATAAACTTCCTGCGAGACCAAGGCTGATGGGCAACCAGTAGCCTGCCCCTGGCAATAGTGGTCAACAACCCTGAACAAGGCCACCATGACAGGTGGGTGAAGAGGACACTTCAATCGACGGTAATAAGCCCAGAATACCACGCTCCATACATATGTTCCGATAAGGACGGAACGACTTAGCGACCCCCTGCAATTGAGCCCTGGGAACTGCTTGCAATGAATGATCACACCGAAAAGGCGCGAGCGCCTTGCTTTGCCTCCTCCCGAGACGCAGCTTTCACTTCCATGAAGCCGCACAATGGCACCTTGCCATAGCATTGATCACTTCACCCGGCAGTGGGCTAATCCTCCACAGAGAAACCGTGTCGGTGGCGAGTCAACCCCACGGCGTGCGGTCGCTCGACATGAGCCGCCCGTGAAAACACACCTTTGTTGTAGACCCACGCCCAAGCAGCTGCTAGAGCCAAGCTGGGGGCTGATTGCACCTTCTGCTATTACTTCAACATTGGTTCTCGACCTCCTGGGGCGTTTTCTTCGTAACCCTGGATTGGAAAGGACGACTCTAAGCAAAATAGTCCGCGCCCTGTCCCTGCATTTCCATACTCGGATATAACACCTTTGTGGTCTTCCCTTAGCGATCAAAGAAGCCAGCCGCTGCGCGTCAGACTTTGATGATGGCGGAACAATCGGTCTGCACGGTAGTACGATTATGCCCCTCGATGGCTTGAAATCCTTGTTCGACACGCCACGGAAGCTCCTTCCGCAATTGGCGATTGCAGAAATCCAACTCGGCCGTGATCGCATTCTGTCAAGGCCGAGAAAAAAAATCATGCTGCGCTACGCCAATCCCCAAAACGAACGAAGCTATACAGAGGATCGAGAGTCTAGACTGAATTTCATTGACTGTTTGTGTCGTACGGGATCTATTCGCGGACGTGAGGATAACACGGAAATTTCACCAGGTTCGGAAGCACCATCTTCGGGTAGATACCTACGAAGAGGCATATGTTTCAGGGGCGCATTTGCAGGGTTGCAAGGGAACAGAGGTCAATGAGGAACTTCGGACTGTGGAAACTGATGTCAAGGGAAAAGGCGCACATCGGAGCATCTCATATTCTATTCCAGGGAAGAGCTTTACAGACAGGAATCGCCGGTGTCCCGAATCTTCATCCCTCAATCCTTTGACCTGGCGATGTCGTCTTGCCGGAGGATCTCGGAGATAGACCAAGAGACCTGAACCAAAAAGGCAAGGACCAGCCTTGTTGACGACTTGACCGTCAGAGTGTACGGTTGCAGCCGTCTTCTGCAAAGGCCGACCGCAGGATCAGCTTCATCGATTTTCTAGGTAGCCGTTGTCTCACGGTTCCGCGCAACCGATGCAACATACGCTTCTCCAAAGGTTGGATTTCCATTCGTCAGCCTTATTTGTCGATAACTTGGTTCAGGGCGGACAGTGACCGATGAGACTTTTCACGTCGCTGTCAGGCTTTCATGGCCGAATTCGATGAGTTTGATCTGAATCAAGTCGATTACGTCTCACACGTAACTGGTACAGCTTGATCAATCCAGGAGGTCCCCTTTCCCTCCAACGTTCGCCGAAGCTCGATGCCAACGGCTTGATGCCAACTTCTCGGAGCCGCTACCTCGGTCGTACATTAGACTTGGACCGACTGCCCGATTAGTGCACGGGGGCCAGCGGGTAAATCGCGCACCAGCTCTTTTCAAGCGACATCCCAACGTGATAGTTCACTTCCCATGCTTGGAACTTGGGACCTGCCGGTCACGCGCAATGTACTGCTGATAGCGGGATGACCCAAGTCCGACAAAGAGTTCAGAACTTACCCTCGAAAGTAGGCAAGAATTGGAGTACTTGTTTGTGAGTGAGGGTCTCATCCTGTCATCTTTTCGAATGAATACGTCTGTCGCGAGTCATTCACTTGTTTCTGAAATCTTGATGGTTGCATCTATGAAGCACAGCAGGAAATAAATACCTTCTCTTTCTCAAATGCGTAGTTCGCGGGCGGAAATGCTCAACTGATCATGTGCCGTTGCTATATCGAATCCGAGAGTCAGCAGCGAATGAAAGAGGACCGAAACCCGCTTTCTCTATGGGCTTGTCTGTCGAAATGAGGAGTTCTTTGTCCAGGCTTTGGATATCATTCATTCGGGGGTCAGTGCTCATTACGCATGGTATGTCGCTGCTTGTGATTAGGGTTGAGCCTCGGAGTGACGGCCAATTCGCATGTCACTGGGCTGCTGGGCGCAACGCCGGGTGCAAGCATTGACGAGGCAATTTTTACGTAAGTGCCGCTACGGAACTATCCTTGATGACCCCCTTAATATGGGTTCTTCAGCTGACTTCTTTATTTTGGGGTGTTTGCAGTCCGTTCCTGCAGAGGCGGCTCTCTGTCCGAATCTAGTACGTGCTCCAACAGGGCTCGATGCTCGGCTTGCCTGATCTTCTTTCGATTTGGTGTCCATGTGCACTTCGAACATGCCCCCTCTTGCGTCTAAACATATCATTCTATACTTGAAGGGCGTCTTGCATGAATGCGTCGATTGCCAGCTGCTTGACTTGGCTCGTTGAGAGGCTAGCTGACACTCTGGTGCCTCCTGAGCTGGATTTTCTGCTTCTCCGGCGGGATGAGTGTTCCTTCGTAGCGCTTGCATCTCGTACTTCGTACGTGAGTATCTTCTCGAGATCTGCTGCGATTGAAAGTTCGTCGGCGCCACAAATCATCGCTTTGGAGCAAAGGCCGGAGAAAATAGATTAGGAAGATGTATCTATTGCATGGGGAAAGAATGCGAAAACGCCGCACCGAAATTTATTGACCTGATTCAATAAAGTCAGCTCTACGAACTTGCGGAGAACAGAGAAGGCCAATCGGGGAGGAAACTGGAAACAATCGTAGCAGATTGTTGGGAGTCACCGGCTAACGGCAGATGCCAATGGCTGCCACGATGTCACCTGCATCTTTTGAGTCCATGCAACTGCCGAGCGATTGTCCTCAATGTTTGCTCCTTCATATTCATGCTGTCCGCCTCACTTTTCGTATTTCTCGCGGCCACGATCTCGCTCTCTTCAATCGGATTGGCCGGCTGCCGACGTTGACGGGAGACTGCAGCGCATGTGTACGATGAATACATGTACGCACCCGCGGATGACCTTGACGCCGCCCTCGGTTTAGGTCATCGAGACGGGCACAAGCCCCATACTGTGCTTATCCGTGACGGAATGGGTTTGGCTTGCGATTCGCGATATGCACTGGCCGAGCCAATGATATCGGGCATCAATCAGGCCTCCCCGAAAAAGCCCCTCTCCGCGTGCTCATTATGTTCCCATCTCTGCCGTCGAGCCCGTGTCGAACCAATGGAAGACCGACGATGGAGTGCCCCCAACAGTCGATATCCGCACCAAGCAGGCAGAGGCCGCGAAGGCTCAGTGTGTCATAGACGCAAGTACATGCGAGAATGAGGGAATCTGCCCTCAGCTGCGAAGCCAAGCAACAGCAGTACCGATCGTCAGCCAGACCTCACGTGTGTAAACCGATGGCGTTCTTCTTATCCAACCTTCCTAGTCTGCCTTGGAGCAGGGGCCAAAAACGGCGAGCCGCGACGGGCGCGATGCTGAAGACGGACTTCTTGATTGTCGGTGCTGGGCCAGCCGGCGCCTCGCTTGCCTGCTTTCTCGGGGCTCATGGTATGGACCTTGCTGCTCGCAATATGACATGACCTCACGGGATCTATGCAAAGGCCAGAAGGGGATCATGATCTCCGCCGCCCCAGGCACAGCCGAGACGCCTCGCGCTCACATCACCAACATGGCCACGATGGGTGAGTGATGCGACACGGCTTGATGCAGTTTGGTTCTTTGACTCGCGTCGCCAGAGTGTCTCAGAGACATTGATTTGGGCCGCGATTGCCGCCTGGTGGCGACAGCAGGAGAGAGCATGCAGCACACGAGATGGTGCAAGTCCATGGCGGGCGAAGAATTTGCGAGAATGTATTCATGGGGTCACAACCCCTATCGGAAGGTCAGTGTCGAGGACTCGAGCATATATATGGAAGAGATGCTAGGGCGAGAAGGAAGACCACATCAGGTGGACTGACCCGTGGCAGGGTGACTACGACGCTGCGAGCCCATGTGGTGGGCACATCGACCTTCCCCAAACCGAGCTGGAGCCGATTCTTGTCAAACGAGCAGTGCATTCTGGTTGGTCGGTGAGGTTCAACACGACTCTTATTAGTCTCGATCAGGTTCGGCCGACCCAGACTATCTCTCGCATACAAGATACGTTGACCGGAAGCACCTACGCGATCCAGTCACGATACGTGTTTGGCTGTGATGGTGCCCGAAGTCAAGTGATCAGGGAGCTGGCGATTCCGCTCATCAAGAAACCGCGTCAAGGCATCGCATGGAACGTCTTGGTTCAGGCAGACTTGTCAGCCCTGGTCAAGACTCGAACGGGAAACTTGCATTGGGTGTTCCAGCCAGATCGGCAATATGCCACACCGCCATGGGCCTGGACCACGGTCTGTCGCATGGTCAAGCCGTGGAACGAATGGATGTTTACCTTCCTGCCGCATCCGGAGATTGATGCATCGTGTGCAGGGGAAAGGGTCTCGCACGAGGAATATCTCGCCCGCGTCAGAGAGGTCATTGGGGATGACTCCATCGAGCCGATCATCTTAGATGTCAGTAAATGGTCAATCAACGAGACTGTGGCCGAGTATTACTCTGTCGGAAACATGTAAACACCTCCCTTGCAATCTCCCTTTACCTCCATCGTCATTTCTCTTTGCTTTCTTCTCCCTGAAGCTTGGCCTTTTTCTTGTGCCAGCTGACCTGTCGGGTAAAGCTTCTGTCTCGGTGACGCTGTGCACCGGCACCCCCCTTTCAACGGCTTAGGCTCCAACACGTGTGTTCAGGATGCCTTCAATCTCGCGTGGAAAATTTCCTACGTCACGGCTGGGAAGGCTGGTCCCCGTCTGCTCGACAGCTTCAGCACAGAGCGCCAACCAGTTGGTGTAGACATAGTCACGCGCGCGAACCAAGGCCTGAGGGATCACACACCATGGCTCCGGGCTATCGGCATGCTGGAGCATGACGTCTCTCAAAGATGCGCCATCTATGCCGAGTTTGACGAGCCCGGCGACAAGGGGCGCCGTAGAAGAGACGAGTTCCAGCAGGGCATTGAACAGACAAGCGATGAATTCCATGGTCTTGGTGTAGAAATGAACCAGTTCTATGTCTCTGACGCCATCTACGGACAAGACGAAAATGTTCAAAGACCAGCCGAGAAGGATTCGGTGCAAACATATCACATCACAACGTTGCCGGGCAGCCGACTGCCACATGCGTGGCTGAACTCGCGCACCCCGGGTGAGAAGCTTTCGACGATTGACCTGGCTGGCCACGGCAACTTTTATCTCTTCACGGGGCCCGGCGGCAGCCGCGCCTGGAAGGGAGCAGCCAAGATTGTCTCCTCCAAGCTTGGTCTGGACATTGGTTGTTACTCGATCGGGTGGAAGCAGGACTATGAAGATGTGTACTTTGACTGGGCGCGACGGAGGGAAGTGGAAGAGGACGGCTGCGTCTTGGTTCGACCTGACAGGTTTGTGGCCTGGCGATCGATGACGATGGTGTCAGAATGTGAAGGCAAGTTGGAATCGGTCATGAGGGCGATTTTGGACCGTTAGTCTTTTTTTTTTTTTTCCCCGCTGTTGAACGTTGCACATGTCCTCTCGCTGCGACATGTTGTTTCTGCCTCTTCTGCGGCGCGCGAGTGACAGTTGCTGCCTCGCCACGACGCCTCAGATGTGAAACGATGCACAACAAATATTCTACTGGTATTTTGGTAGTCTGAGATGGCATGAAGGTGAAGATGCCTACCGGACTGCACACAATCTGTTGGCTCATAGATCTACAGCGAAGGGCGCAAAATCTGTCCATTAAATATGCTCTGTCTTATCCAATTTACCAAATGAAGGTTCTCGCTCCTGTCCCTGGTCGTAGCGGACTACGGCAAGTTGAAGAAGCCTTCAGTAGTCCCCCTTCCGAGTTGAGTGTTGGGAACCACAATCATCGCGCAGCTGAGATATTGTGAGGTCTCGCAGTCATTGAGATTCTGGTGCGAGACGCTAGTCTCTGCTTCTCCAGAGGAGACAAGACACGCCTAGATAACTGAGTTTCCGCCAACATGCAGTACAAATTTCTTAGGTCCCTAAAGTACTTAAGTAGGCAACCTCGCTGGCATCGCCTGCTGCTCAGCTGGGCGGAAAGCAGAAAGCAGGCGCTGTATGTAGGGTAGCCTGCTGACGAACTGCCTGCATACAGCTGCCCCCGTAAGAACCACAGACACGGCTTGCATGGTCTCACCCAAGAACCCCTCTGCTTTCTTGTCCTTCAATTCCTTGGTCTCCCTTTTTTGCACTGACAGGCAGAATTTCTACAACAGATAATCATCATGGTCGTACTCGAGCCGACAGTGGCTTTTGGTCACGGGCCGCCGCCCGCGAGCCCGTACCAGATCATCTCCAACATCCGGGGCTGGGATCTGCTTAAGCAGGTCCGAGACGGAGACCACACGCCCTTGAACGGCCTCGTCAACTTCTACCCGCGCTTCCGGCCCCTTCAATACGCCCTTACGGTACGTACATCAAAGAGCCCTCCAAGACTCTCTTCCTACCTTGTGTCGCATTGTAATATGAATAAAGGAAAACAAAAAAAGCAGGGGAAAGAATATGTTAGTGTGATGAAATGCAGGCTGACAATGTGAATACTGGGCGGGCGGGATCAATGATGTAGCTCACGCAAGCACTCGCCGCGAAGCTCGGACTCGGACACATGGCCTGTCTGGTGTTCATGGATCCGTACATGTGCAAGTACACGTCGGGACACGTCTGTCATGAGAAGCGCAAGCAATTCGCCATCTCGCCCGACCAGGTCACCTACAAAGTGGTGGACGTGGCCGGCCATCGCCTCTACTGCGTGCTCTGCGACGTGCAGCACAAGAAAGCGATCGCGCAGACCTGGAACGGCCCCGGCGTGGGCATCTCCATCCGCCAAGCCGAGTACCTGCTCCAGAACATCGACTCGCTCCAAGAAGTGCCCTTCCCGCCGGGCGGTTCGCCCCCCGCGCCGACGTGGACGCCCGAGACAAGCGCGCACGACAAGCTGCGCGAGCGGCTCGTTGAGTTGCTCCGGCACGGGGCCATTGATGCCTCGCAGATCCGGTGCCAGCCGCGCGATGTGTTTCTCTACCCGACCGGTATGGCGGCGGTGTTTGGGGCCAAGAACATCCTGGAGGCGTACCGCCCGGGCATGACGAATGTCCAGCTCGGCTTCGTGTTTCACACCGTGCAGGAGCTGCTGGAGGAGGACAGTCGTGGCGGGTGGAAGTTCCTGGGCAAGGTGGACGCGCAAGGCCTGGATGCGATGGAGGCGTGGCTCGAGGACGAGGCCGCTCACGGACGGGGCGTGGCGTTTACGCTGGTTGAGTTTCCGGGGAATCCTCTCGTGGAATCGACAGACTTGGCACGGCTGAAGAAGATGGTGCGGCAACCTCACCAGTTTACCCTCCTTCTCAAAGTTGATTTCAACCCCCCTTGTCGCTAATGATGACTGCAGTCGGAAAAGTATGGCTTTGTTCTTATAGTGGATGACACGGTCGGCTCTTTCAGCAACGTCGACGTGCTGGCGCAGTCGGACATGGTCCTCACGTCTCTGACCAAGAGCTTCAGCGGCCGAGCCGATGTGCTCGGGGGCTCGGTCGTCCTGAACCCCTTGTCCGCGCACTACGCAGAGCTGTCTCGGCGCTTCGCCGCGCAGCACCACAACCAGCTCTTTGCGCTCGATGCCGAGACGCTGCTCGCCAACTCGCGCGACTACTTCGAGAGAACGCGCCGCCTCAACGACAATGCCCGCGCCATGGCCGACTTCCTGCACCGGAGCATGACCGACCTGCCGGACTCGCCCGTGACCAAGGTCTGGTACCCCCCGCTGCTTGCCTCCAAGACGCACTACGACGCGTACCTGCGGCGCAGCACGCCCGAGCTGCCGCAGCCAGGCTACGGGTGTCTGCTGACGGTGCAGTTCGAGGACGCTGCTCTGGCGAAGACGTTTTATGACCGCTGCGGGTTTTACCCGTCGCCTCATCTCGGCGGCCATGTGACCATCATGATTGCGTATAATATGTTCATGTTTGGCAGAGACAAGGCGGAGGAGCAGAGGGCGAGGCAGCTTGACGCCACGGAGGAGAGCGTTCGCATCTCGGCGGGCCTGGAGGATACCCAGGATTTGCTGGACACGCTGCAGGACGCACTGGACGAAACTATCAGGGTCAAAAAGGCGACGACAAAAGCTCTTCTCGGCCAAGATGCATAGTGGCTTCGGGATGAAGCGGCTGGATTGGAGGAATTGACAAGACTTGGAATAGGTGGTGGCACGAAACGCACGACTGACGCCGGCGCGGGATGATGAGAAAATAGAAGCCGGCGTGAAGTGAGCTGCTCTCATGGCGATTGACGTCAGCACGCGACCATCAGAACATCGAAAATGGCTTCAGGTGAAATGCTCCCATTGCATGCGCTCTCAACATCGCTCGTTCGAGTTCCGTCCCCGTAAAGAGGACTCATAGAGTCTTCATCTGCAGTGGTTGACGACGGCAGATGAATGCGGGCGGGAATGAGGAATCACCTTAATGTCGTTGGCTACGATGGTATAGTATGCTTGTATGCTCAGGCACTATTTTGACGTGGGTTTTGCGCAAGGACAGGCATTTGAGTCCAATCTGTTCTTGAAGCTGCATTAACTCGCTAAATGCTAGACTGGTGTGCATGGTGCAACTCCACAGGCCAAAGGGCAAGCGTCTGCCCTGGCCCAGGCACTCTCGAGTAATATATATTGAGAGATGCTTCTTTCTGTACTTTCTATATCGTGAATCGCTGGAGTGAAGCGGTTCGTCCCTGGTCGATTGCTGAATCACGCTCAGTCATCCTGCATCGCCCCAGATTGATGGTATTGGCAAGCGAACGTTGAGCCGGGACGTTGCTAGTGCCGTTGCAAGAAAAGTGCTGAGGGGCCATGACTTCGTGGTCGATGAGCAACCCAATTCCTTACGGCTTCAACACAGACTCCAAGGGAACGCCCCAATACCAGCTGGCCACTCCCATCGCCCCCACACTCATGACGGACGCCATCAGAAAGTTGACGTCGTTGTTGTCCAGCAAGTCCCAGCCGCTCTCAATCACCCTGGATGGCTGCTGGACGTCACTTTTCTTCCTCTCAGCGCTGGGGTGTATGTCGCCCTCGCCACCGTGGGCAGCGCCAGACACCAGCACACGATTGCCGCCTTCGCCCTCGATGATTTTGCCAGATCTCGCGTCTCTCACTGATCTCTGGAGCGTCGCACCAAGGAAGCTGTCCAGGACACTGCCCAAGGCACCCCATACAACCAGAAAACCCATAAACAGCTGCCTCTGCGTAAGCGTCCACGGCGTACCGCCCCCAGGGGCTGGCGCAGAGTCGGTCGAACATGCGGGCAGAAACACCATGGTCGTGGCCACTATGACCATTGAACCAAACAGGCCTGCCCCCAGTCCAAGTAACGTGACGCCTCCATTCGTGCCTCGTGGCACTTTCCTCAGCGACAGTGACGTTATGAGGCGCGGATCACTCTTGGCCAGGATTCCGAGCTCTGAGGAAAAAGTGTCCGCAGCCACGGCAGCATAATTGGCAATAATGCCAACTACCAGGACATCACCGCCCCATGAAAAGCAGATGCTTTTTTCCGGGTTTGGAGTACCTGCATCAGCATACGCAGCCTCCCTGGACCGCAGTTGGTAGGCGTGTGCGAGTGTCAGAATCGTAGCCATCAAGGAATTGGCAAACACTGCAAAACATTGCATTCTCCTAGTCAGCTTAGCCTCCTCTATTCTCGAAAAATGCAGACACGTGCCTTGGACATGCGTTCGTGGCCCCTCTCCTCCAGGACTGCCCTTGGAGTGCATCGTGAGTGAAGCCTTGACCTTTTCTTTGACCTAAGGCCCATGTTAGCACGTTTGTCAGGGCCAAAGTGTCGTCCAGTGTAAGCTCAGTACATGCGTGACTCGCGTTCCCGCCAGGAAGAAGACGCAGAGCAGAGCGAAGGGCAGGTTCCATGGGTGGTAAGCATGGGCAATCGCTGTAAGCGTTGCAGCCAAGATTCCCGCCGGCGTCAGAGATTTCTTAGTCAATGCCCGCAGGACGAGAGTGATGATGGCCGGTATAGCGATGCTCGGTCTCATTGTGCACGATTTGCAAAGCTGTTTGCTGTGCTTAAAGTTGACTGGAGAGTGACGTCAAAAGCCGCCGTAGCTGAAGGACGGGAACTAATGTACTAATACCCACAATCGATAAGCCTGCGGGGCCCTTTTTTTTCTCTTCCCTCCGCGGACCCTGCCTAATGCGCGACACCAACTTTCTTGTCAGGCCTTCGTCGCAAACCCCAAGTTGGCGCATGAGCTCATTGGCGAGTCCTCCATTATGTCTTCAACAGGGGCCGATGGCGCGTACTTTGCGGTCTTACCAATTCTCATGCCTGCGTTACCGTCTTTCCCTCATAGTGCCGTCCACGAGATTCGCGTTCGTCGAAATGCACCCAAGATCCCGAGCGCCAACGATTCCCGAAGCCTCTTCCTGAAGAACATTCCGACCGACAGCACGGAGCCTCACTTCAGAGCTGTGTTCACTAGTCTTGTGGGGGCAGGGAGATTCGAGACTATCATTTTCGAGGACGACTCTGAGTCTGCTTTGTCAATAGATCCGGCCCAGGCGATGAAGGTACAGCAACTAGCAAGGAAAAGAAAGATGGCCGATGTCGAAGCCGAAGAAAGATCTCGCCAGGAGCAAGAAGCCCAATTACTCCCAATGTGGACTCGAAAACTGCACTCAAGTAGCGGCACCGCGGTCGTCCTGCTCGCAGATGAGAAGAGTGTGCACTCGGTGCTCAGGGCAATTGCGAAAGTACAAAAGAACAAAAAGTTTCCTGTCTGGGGTGAAAACCTGGCCGATGAGGTTCCTTCACTGGGATCCGAGTGGATCGCCACGCATCTACAACTTTCGAGGTTGGATAAAGCTGCGACGCAAAAGGCAGTCCACGCCTTCTTCAACGTATTCAACCAAAAAGAGAAAGAGGCTGCCGAGCTAGCCAAGAGATTACGCAATGAGCCTGACGAAGATGGTTTTGTGACTGTTACACGTGGGGGCAGGGCAGCGCCGGCAAGCCGGAACGAAGCAGAAGAAGCCAAGCAGAGGATGATCGACAAGGCGGACAAGAAGAAATCTGAGCTGAAGCACTTTTACCGGTTCCAATTGCGCGAGGAAAGGAAGAAAGAGCAAGCCGCCTTGCTCAGGCGCTTCCAAGAAGATGTGAAGAAAGTGGATGCCATGCGGGAGAAGCGCGGCAAGTTCAAACCGGAGACTTGAAGCACTCTGCGCGATCGAGCCGCCATACATAGATAAGTAAGTGGACGGCCAAGTGCTTTTCAAATTTCCTCTTCACGCATCATGATGACGCCGCGGGGCCATCCAAGAACTAGCACGCACGATTGGATTACATCTCCTTTCTCGCTTGCCGATGCCGAAAACAACCGCGTTACCAAACAAATCTTCTCAAACTCGTCTGAGACAGTATATTCTTCACGTCCTGATTTTGATACTGTGTTGCGATGAGCATTCACTGACTATCATAGATGACTGCGCCCTGTCGCTAGCTACAAGGGCCCAGAGCCATGGCACCACCTCAAGCGCCGCGCCGCTTCTTCTTTACAGGTATTGACCAGCTCCGGTCGTGTCTTTTTGACAGTGCCTGAGTGACCCATGCAATGTTGAGGCCTTTATCAAGACGTGCTGCTCACTTTGAGCGACGAAATGGATTTTGGCACTGGGCGAGAGAATTGCGAGCGCAAGCATTCAGCATCCCTCAAGGATGATTCGGTTCCACATGGTCCCATGTCTGGTCGAAAACCCCTACATCGCAGCCTCAGCCTCTTGGCCAGCGGTGAGGCAATGCGCTTTGACCGTTATCCAAGGATAGCAATGAGGCGCCGGAAAGCCATGTGCAGCCGGGCAATGTGTGTGCATTTTACACATTACAATAATAATTTACAGTTTAGAGTTCCCTTGTCTCGTCACGGCGCGTTAGCATGCTCTGTTGTTAGTCAGCAACCACCCACTTGTTTACTTTCCCCACGGTCCACCCAGCAACCAACAGATGCACAGAACTCCAAATCTCAGGTTTGCATCGTAGTCGCGTCGCAGCTGGAACGTAGCAACACGCATCGAAGCTGCTGCTCGAATCGGCAGTGTCTTGAAGCCGACGGCAAACTTGAAGGGCTCGGTCGTGGTACCGTCATACTACGCGCCATGGTTGACACGGAGAGTTTGCAAACAGCGTCGCTGTATATCAACAATCAATTATTGTCCAGAGGCCTGTTGCGCGACGGCCAGTCGATCGACTTCGTCAACACAAGAGCCAGCGATGAAGAAGGCGCCTTGATCGCTGGACGGATCATAAGTATTGTGAATGATCTGATATTACGACGTGATGTCCGTTCTCCTTCACAAGAGCGACAACTTGACCACCGCCACTGACTGCGAGATAGCGCGATGCTGAGCAACGAGAGTCGCTTTCTGCGGCAATGCGCTCTCTGCGCGCGGAAAATATCAAACTCACCGGAGACGTAACCCGCTTGACTGAGAAGTGCACGGAAGCTCAACGGAAGGCCGATCTCGCAACAGCGGCTGAGACGACATTGAAGACGCAGCTCAGGTCAGCAGAAGCCAACGCCAAAGCACTCAGAGACGATGTGGCCCGGATGAAGTCCCTCGTCGCGCAAATACGCGCATCATGCGCCACGGAGACACGGAGAAGAGATCGTCAAATAGACGCGCTCAAGAAACAATTGGGCGAAGCTGGCCGATTACGGGGCTCTAGAGGAAATCCCGCCGTGACCACCATCACAGTCACAGGTGTCGCCAGCGACGGACGAGACACGCGAAATGATCATCATGGGTCAGATGCCGAGCTTCGAGGCGAGTCTAATGCAATGTTTGCGGAGATGGCGCGCCATTTGACCGAAGAAAACGACTCGATGCTCAGCATGATGCAACAAATAATGAGACAATTGAAAGAAATGAGTGGCTGGTCTGGAGGCGAGAGGGAAGACGCACATGTGCAAAAGCGGCCTACGTGCGAAGACTTAGCCGCGGACCGGGACTCTGTCATGACGCACATGAGAAATATTCTGACCAACCCATCTTTCGTCCCTATCGAGGAAGTCGTGGTGCGAGAAGAAGAGATTGATCGACTCAGGCTAGGTTGGCTCAGAATGGAGAGCAGATGGAAAGATGCCGTGCATCTGATGGATGGATGGCGGAAAAGGATGGCGACCAGTGGCAAGCCGGTCTGCGACGCAGAGTTGCGGATGGGCATGCGTCTGAGTCCAGTGCGCGTGCATGACGTCGAAGAAACCTGTGGCGCCGGCCAAAATCCTCTTTCCGTCGTAAAGGAAGAATCTGAGGAACACGCAGGCCTTGATTTCCGCTCGCCTTGTCCGGGAGGTCGACACGACGTTGCCTACGAATATGCCGACAGAGAGGATGTCAGCGAAAGCGATGCTACAGATCATGATGAAGATGTGGCAAACATCGACGCGGTTATGCAAGGCACACAAGACTCGCTCAACAACTCCTGCGACACCGAAGAGTCCCGTTCTCATCCCGAAGAGAGACGGCGGCCCAGTCCTCTTCGCAACTCAAATTCGGCGAGCAACCGTGGCTTTCTTCAAAACGACAAGCCCAAAGCTAGGTCGAACCAAGGAGCCACGCCCGTCAAGGGTACTGTCCAGAAGGGCGTTGCTCCGGTGTCCAAATCCATGAAGTCCTTTCCCGTCCGCCCGAAGTCGTTGACAGCGCAAACGAGGCTGCCAAGTACGGTTCAACGGCCAATGGAGAGACCGCGCTCGCCCTCGAGGACGTCACTTGACGAAGCTTTGCTCCCCAAGCGGGAGGCTGAGGTCAAGTCAGAGCGCGCGCGGGAGCCTCAAACCCAGCAAGTGTCTTCAAGTAAGGATGGAACGCAACAACAGGAGCAAGTCTCCTCCAAGTCGCGAGCAGAAGAGCTTGTTCAAGATGAACCCGATCCCGTCCCCGATACAATGGAACAACCGCGGAACGGCAATCCTGCCTCGCGGCGGCAATCGCTGGCTGCATCAAATATTGCCGCCAAACTCGCCGCCGCAGAGAAAAATGCCGACGCCGCTCGTGTCAGGGCCAAAATACGGGCCACTCGAAGCTCGACGAGGGGCGTGTCACGTCCTGTTCTGACTACGGCAGCAGGGACTGATGCGGCGGTCCGAGGCGCGGTAGGAGGAGCAGCATCAGCAAAGGTGACGACCTCCGCTGAGACGGAACCACCAGCAGAGTCGGCAAAGCAGGAGAATGGACAGTTGGATGGCAGTGTGCCCAAGATGGAGAAGAGGAAACGGGATCGCAAAATCAGCAAGACTGCTTCTAGGCGGAGGAGCACACTTAGCCCGCAGGAGCTGCAGACGTTGATGTCGGGAAGTGTGCAGTAGTTGGGATGGAGATTGTAGACTTGACGGAGCGGGCATGCATCAAAGGAGAATTTGCCACGATACCCAATTGACATATTTTATTGCGGTACTTCCTGATGATTGGAAGTTCAAGACGGTGTGGTCTTTCCGCGCCGAGAATAGAACGGAAGATTTGTACAGACAGCAAAGTTTGGAAACGTAGGATCTGCAGTTTCGTACTTATCGACTGGGCATAAGTTGAGACTCCTCTCCGGACACCGAGCATCATGTCAAGGAAACAAAAGTTTGAAACTCATTCTATCATTACTAATCGCTTCACGAGAGTCTTGGTCTCTTGATAGCTCAAAAATCGCTAAAAGCGACGTTTCAAATATCTACACAACGGGCTCGCCGCCAGCGCCATCGTGGAGCGACCTTCTCTGCGCAACTTTCCTAGGCCGTATCAGCGGCGTGCCCCCAAAGGTAATCTAGGACTCGGAAAATTCGCGAGAAGCTGATATAAATTGGACGATTTCCTGACGTTGCACGTCGCGAGCCCGGCCAAGTGGTGTCTTTTGACTGTCATTCTGGACCTCCATGCTTGTACCATATCCTACAAGCTTCAAAAATATAGCCCTGTTACCCGTAAACATAGCCTTGGAAAGCGGCGTCTCCTGATTTGCATTTCTGATTTCGTGATTTGCGCCGCGATCCAGTAGTAAATCAACCACAGCCTCGCACTCCTTCTCAATAGCCCGGAAAAGCGGCGTTTCTTGATTAGTATCTCTCCAGTTTATATCTGCGCCGCGAAGCAATAGTTCAATGCAAATAGCCTCATATCCCTTCTCACTAGCCCGGAAAAGCGGCGTCTCTTGATTAGTATTTCTTAAACTAACATCTGCGCCGAGAAGTAATAAACGAATGCAAATAGCGTCATGTCCCTTCTCAATAGCCCGGAAAAGCGGCGTCTCTTGGTTAGTATCTCTCGAATTAATGTCTGCGTTGTTAAATAATAACTGATAGCAGATAGCCTCATGTCCCTTCTTAATAGCCCGGAAAAGCGGCGTGTCTTGATTAGCATCTCTTGATTCGATATTTGCGCCGTTAAATAATAAATAAGTGCAGATAGACTCATGTCCTTTCTCAATAGCCCGGAAAAGCGGCGTGTCTTGATTCGTATCTCTTGATTCGATATCTGCGCCGTGATGTAATAAAAGATAGCACATAGCCCGGTTGTTCCTCGAAACAGCCTTGAAAAGCGGCGTCTCTTGATTTGCATTTCTGGATTCGTAATCTGCGCCGTAATATAATAGCAAGCAGACTATAGCCTCAGACTCTATCTCAATAGCCCGGAAAAGTGGCGTCTCTTGATTAGCATCTCTTGATTCGATATCTGCGCCGTGTTGTAATAGAAGGTTGCACATGGTCTCGTTGTTTCTCAAAACAGCCTTGAAAAGCGGCGTTTGTTGAGTCCTACCTTTGGACTCAATATTTGCGCCGCAATCTAGTAGCAAGTTGGCCACAGCCTCATGTCCCATCTTAATAGCCCGGAAAAGGGGCGTCTCTTGATTTTCATCTTCGGATTCGATGTTTGCGCCGTAGCTTAACAATAAGTCAACCAGCGCCACGTGCCCCATCTTCACGGCCTGAGAAAGCGGTGTCGTTCGACGGACATTTTTGACATGGATGTTTGCACCCATGGCCAATAAAATTTCGACCACAGCCTCGTGTCCTGATACTACTGCCAGGAATAGTGCTGTCTGACCGATTTCATTTGTGCCTTCGATATCAGCGCCCTGATCGAGCAGCAGTCTGGTCACACCCTCGTGCCCTTCAAAGGCAGCTGCCGTTAGTGCACTGTCCCAAAAATCATTTCTTGCCTCGGTATCAGCACCCTTGTCAAGTAATAATTTGACCACAGCCTCATATCCATGCTGTGCAGCCTTGATCAGGGGTGTTGACCGAACAAGATCCCTGGCTTCGGTATGAAGGCCGATGTCAAGCAACAGTCTGACCACAGCCTCATGCCCATTCGTGGAAGCAGTGATCAGCAGTTTCTGCTCAGCCACTGCTCCTTGATCGAGCAGTAGCCTGACGACATCTGCGTTTCCTTTCTCAGAAAAGTGCTCGAGTAGGCTCTGCCCGGTCCGTAGTTTTGCTGTGACTGCAAAGTTTCTCATGAGCCGCTTTGCGATAGCTTCGTTTTTAGCGAAACGGTCGAAGAACTTAGGCTTTTCACAAACCCAGGGCAACGACTTAGCACTGGCGCCTGCCGCGATCAGCTTCCTGACGACGGACTCGTGTCCGTTAAGGAGGGCATACGCCAGCGGCGTCAAACCAAAATGGTCGGCTCCGTCAATTTTCACGGAGGAGACTAGTTCAGAGACAGCTCCAGGCAGAAGTCTTCGAGACCAGGAGGCGCGGACTAATGCGTCCACTATACCGGAAAATCCATGCATCGAGGCCCAGAGGACTGCGGAGCGCCCATAGGTGCTGTCTCTGTGGTTTACATCCACGTTTGCTGATTGCAGTTGGAGTTTGACGAGTTCCTCCAGCCCAAAATACGAGGCAACAATCAGACTGGACAAATTTCGGGGAGTCAGCGAATCTTTGGTCGCCCAGTAAACGTTGAACCAAGTCGAGAAACGGCTCGAGGCGACGTCGCAGATCCGTTGCAGTGAGTCTGTGACTGATTTGGGCTTCTGATTCGAAACTCGAAAGTGGCTCGCCCAATTTGTGGCAGAGTACTCGAGAAAGACACGAACGGGTGATAGTATGTCAACAATGTCGTCGAAGTCTGACAGAAGCAGGTACCGGAGGCAAATCTGGCAGAGGACCCTGTTGGAATCTCGGTGATCCAGCGAATTTTTGAACGTGATTTTGTTGGATAGGCTCTGGGAGACAATGCTTTCAGGCACCTTCAGGGTGTCTGTATCATCTTTCGATACTAAGAACTCTCTCGCAGTCTGGTGGATAAGATAAATCTTTGAGTCGTCCATGATGTTGACAAAAAACCCACAAAGATTCCTGATATGTCTTTTGGATCGTTCTTCTGGTCTGACGCCGAGCTCTTGAAAAGACTTGTGCCTTTCTTCCAGAACTAACGCTAAGCTCATCTCCGCCACCGTCAAAGGCCGTGCTGCAGCCACCACAATATGCAGCAGCTTCTTGACCGATCCTGGATTGTCGCTCTTCGCTAGTATCTTTTCGTATGCCTCGTCAACGGTTTCTGGAAGGTCTGAGGTGACATCGAGGATCTTGGTTCTATCTATGCCAAGGTCTTCGTCGATCATTTGGAGAACGAGAGAAACCCATAAATACGTTGGGTTCGGATTTCGCCGCAGCCTTGCTAAGAGTAACATCTCCTCGTCCCTGCTGAGTTGAAGTCTTCTCTGGATATCCGTGACTTGATATTTTACGAAAATGTCGATCTCTTCAGCAATCTTCGTTGACTCCGCGCTGTCTTCCCCTTTCAGGTGTATGATCGGTAGTCCTGGAATATCAAGAGGCTCGAAACCCTGGCTTATCTTATTGTAGGGCCGGCTGGTCACAAGAAACTTCAGGCTGCTGGAATTTGCCACATCATCCGTTGTAACATAAAATTTGCGTAAGGCTCGGGCAAATTTGAGTCGCTCCTGGTCTTCGCACTCATCAAATGCGTCGAGAATACACACTATCTCTCCCGCACGATCATCATGTGAGACCAAGAGAAGAATCTCCCAAAATTCATCGAATGATTTAGGAAGATTGTGTCCATATGTTTCGAATCTCTCGATGATCGCGTGAGAGAAGATCGCCGCCTTCTGCTTGAAGAGTTGATAGAGGATGCAACTTAGAGCGTCCGCTGCGCTCCTTTGATCCTCATAATCTTCCTTGAAAAAGAAATAACACGTTGTCCTGGCTCCTGTTGTTCGGAGGACATCATCCACCAAGAATTTAGCGAGTACGGACTTTCCGCAACCAGGATTTGCGGAAACCCACAACATTCTTGAAGATTGACCTTTCTGCCATTGCCGGAAGTAGTCGTGGCCCACGAACCATTGGCACGTTCCTGGAACGCGTTCTGAATTCCTGTTCTTTCTTTCCAGATATGGGCAAGTGTGAAGACTTTGGAGAACATCTATTCGAGTTTTCCGGCCATGGATCAGCGCCATGCCATCAGTCATGCTACTTATGCTGTTGGAAATTGCATTCAGAACGTACCAATCTGACGACGGTCGAGTCTACTGGTGTAGTCCTGCGCACGTAAAGTTAGTACCGCGTGATTCGAAGAAGCTGTCGTCGATCTCAGCAAGCGAGCTCGATGTCGGGTCGAACCCGCGGTGAAATTCTTTTCTGGATCTTTAAGGCTGATGGCAGCAGCAATTTTCAGTTCCCATTACAACAGGAAGTATCCGTATCCGAGTGATCGAAGACACTTGCCCTCGCACCACTTCCTCGTTAGATAGAGAATGTCGCCTCGGGCGCCAATTATTGAACGCTCATCCGTCGATTATCTTCGGACGGTCTTACCTCCGATAAACTTTGAAAGGAAATTGGCTGCCGGCGGAAAGTCTTGAGCCGCGACGCTAGGCGTCGAAAGTCATCATCGGATGGAGAACTGAATTTGTGTAACATATTGTGTCTTCTGTCCAGTGGAACGCAATCCACGCCCTCAAGGCAGGCAGAATCCTGGGAAACAACCTACAAATCCCATAGTCAGTTAGTCTTAGCACCGGCAAGAGAAAAAATGAAACACACAATGCCGCATCCATCTCTGTCTAGTCTCTCCGCATATTCCCTAGGTAAATGATTTATTCTGGCCGAAATTTTCGAACGGCGCGTTTCGTAGAAGCAAACTACATCAAACTTGTATTGATCGTTGTGAATCATTTCACTGAACCTTTGACGGAGAGTATCAAGCGGACTAGGTCTTTCAGGCGTGCCCGGTCTCAGATATTCAATCAATTCTCGAGCATACTCGGTTCTTGAAACGGTCGCAAACGAAATTTGAAGATCCGCAATAGTGTATCCGGTGTCCCAGATTCCTCTGAAGGGCGTACCAAGAAATGCTACACCAGTTGTGCAGTTCAGAATTTGTTGAACTTGCACGCGGCGAGGATGATGGCCTTCAGCCGCTCGAGTGAGAGCCTATGTTAATGATATCCCTGTCGTTAGCTTCCGCGAACAAAACAGCCTTTCATGCGTAAGAGTCGACTGAAGTATTGAATTAAGAAAACTGCCGCGTACCTGAGCCACGAGCAAGCCACTGAAGCAAGAGGCAATGAAGATGATGGGAGCATCGCGTCTTTCCTGAATAGTCGTTAGCCTTCGCAAAGCCTGAAGCATCGATAGTCCTCACACTTTTCTCGCGCTCGTTGGAGATTCGATCCAAGAATGTGTCTGCGTGGCCGAGAAATCTATCGGTAGAGGCGGTGGTGTCATAATTCGCGTTCCAATCATAGGTTAGTATGCGTGACTTGGGCACGACCGCAGGCAGCATATGACTATCTTTCAGCCAGTGAACGTCTCCGGAATTTGGATCATCATTCTCCCTCCACGCGATCCAAGTCCTTGGCGACTTTGCGTCCAGTCCGTGCAGTGCTATGATGCTATCGCAATGAGCAATACAGGAAGTGATTAACAGGTCGGATAACTTACTCAATCTCAGCGGTAGTCGTAACGTATTTATCATTCGGGTCAGGGTATATTTGTTTTAACCCAAAAACCTGATGCGTAGTCGCTTTGCGGTGGGTGATAGACCCGGACTCTTCGTTTTCCCTCATGATCAAGGTGACATACGCTCAGGGTCCAGCTTAGCTGTCTTCCGTCCAAGGTCATGGGTTGCCAAGGATGCAATTATTATTCGTGATGGCTTGAGGCCAACATGGATTCGTTACATTTAATACACCGTCTTTGTGGACGTAACGGAATAGGGGGCTAGCAAGAAAAGGACCCAAGGCGGGCTAGACAGGTGTTCGTTTGCGAGCGACTGAAGCTGTAAAAAGGACTGACAAGCTGAACGGCTATGCCATTCGAGACTTCTAGGTCCCAAACTTTAATGAGCTGTCCGAGGGCATGTTTGACAACAGCAGGTTCAGCGGCTGCTAGCTTTTTGAGGGATTTTCCAAGGACGAGAATGCATGAGGACGGGGTCATCGGCAGCCCGGACTGACAAGTCGCTAATTGGCACGCGTAGAAGCGAGCCTATCAATTGAGCCGCGTACTGCGTCAGCCTCCTACAAGCTGGTCAAATGACTGTCATTCTGCATACCAGGTCCCGCAGTGCGTCAACCGACCATTCTGCAATCGAAGCGAGCCATACCATCTGCGCTGAAATTTTGCCTCTCCAGAAATGACGATAGCGCTGTTAAAACTTGAACCTGAACGTTCTCATAGTATTCTCCGGCAACCAGCAAGTCACTTACTAGTTGACAAAGCCTGATACTTGATCGTGATCGTTTGTCGTCGAGATCAAGGCAATAAGGCAGCCTCCGCGCAGCGACAGATGGCTATGTTCAAAGGTCAGCTGGCTAGAGTCTGGCCTCCCAAAGCAATCAACCACCAAAAACGAGCCTACTCTGGCTTTTGACCTTCAGCTCTGGTCCACGATGGATAACACCCAAAGCTATCCGTACACGGCATTACCACCTGGACGCATCTGCGTTGCTGGCGAAGGATCTCTCCACGTTGTTACATTGGACCAAGCGCCACAATCCCATGCTTTTAGTCATTCTTGGAACACGCAGTCGAGAGATACTTTCATTCAAATTGACGGCTACATCAGATCTTGCAGCGGAAATTCAACAGCTACGGGAGCTTACTGCCGCGCCAGATGGTCTGAACCCCTCTGTTCCATATGTGTGGATCGATTATCTTTGTATCAATCAGCACGACAGCATGGAGCGCTCATCGCAAGTGGCTTTGATGAAAGAGATGAACTCGCGCTCCGAAAGAACCGCGATATGGCTTGGGCCCAAACCAGGATTCGACTGGCGATGCCTGGCAACTCATAGATCAGATATTGTCGTTTTCCGACATCAGAATCCGAATGCCGAAAATACGATCGATATTCCAGTCAAGAGCTACTCAGAGACTTGTCATGTTAGTGCCGAGTTGCCAGGGTGGGACGATAGACTGTGGAGCGATTTGAGGCGGTTGATGGGCACCCGATGGTTTTCGAGGATTTGGGTTATTCAGGAAGTGGTCTTGTCTTCCAAAGGCCCAATCATACTTCACGGAAAACCTATCTTTTCTTGGGAACGCCTGGCGTGGGCAGTCGGTTGGCTGCGCCGCAACGGATACATGAATTTTGCTCAGATCCCGGAAACTTTGCGAAACGTCGATACCATAAGCAATCTCCGGCGGACGCCGTCATCGTGGCCTCTAGATGCCTTAATGTCCATAACGCAAATCAAACTCTTATGCTTTATCAGCGAGACAAGGTGTATGGTCTGCTTGCCTTAGCAGAAGAAGTCAGCATAGCGCTGATCTGCCGGAAGCTCTTCGTCCAGACTATAGCCTGACGGTGGCACGGGCGTATCGAAAAGTCGCTGCTTATCTGCTCCGAAAGAGTAGATCGCTCGCTTTGTTGACTCGCGCCTATGGGCTTCCCACCGATTCGACCAGACGAAAGCGGGTCCATGACATACAAGGCCTGCCCTTTTGGGCCCCAGATTGGAGCGACTTCCGTGTTTTCGACAGAGACATTCGCACAAGTCTCTCCTGGGTCCACTACATTATCCTAACAGAACCTCCGCAGCTTGGATACTCAAGAAACTTTGACGCATCTGCTGGTCACGGACTTGAACTTCACACGGGCAGCGATGATTCGATCCTTCTTGCTAGTGGTATCATCTTGGCGACAATCGGCAAAGTCATAGTATTCAACGAGGCCGAGATGTCAAGGGAAGACTTCAAGAAGTGTCTCCAATTTAAACTCAGGGACGCTTGGAATATATCAGCGCCAGTCTTGTCAGGGGCAAAAGTCATAGACTGTATCACTCAATTTGTGGAAACAACGACTGCCGAGCAACATGCTTTAATCGGACGAACATGGGAACAAAGCCTCACAGATGGCGCGGCATATCTGATTCAACTCCTTCAAGACGAGGAGACGCAAGTTGCTTTGCCATTCCAAGAAAACAGGGAAAGTATACTGGGATCACTCAAGAGACGTTCCATTGGTGGCGAGCCAGAGGACTACGCCGTCTTGGCGTTGAAGTATTGCTTCAGTAGGTGCTTTTTTGTGACTTCGACGGGACATATTGGCATTGGACCGTCGAACACAGAAGTGGGCGATTACGTATCAGTCATCATGGGTGGTGGTGTGCCATACGTCTTGAGAAGCAACGGGTCGAATCGGCATTTCGTGGGCGAATCATACGTGGAAGGATACATGAGAGGGGAAGCGCTGCAAGAATGTCAGCAAGGCTCTGTGCAAATGGCAGTCTTGAACATAATGTAGATGTCGCAAAACTTCAAATTTGGAGGGTTAAGTGTCTGCCAGATGGAAGGATTCAGAACGACTCGCAACTGAACGGTCATGTTGGCTATCTGCGCGGATCAACTATCGTTTGCGAGAATCGAAGTAAATGCTGCTACAGGCCAGTGACGGACCTGCAAATGCACCTTGAAGTGATCACTAACGCTGGCATTCAGCTCTCTGCCAATAGGTCAGAGGAGCGGGACATTCGCTTATGTCGATATCTGTCACGTCAAAATACACCCTATGCCAAAAGAGATTTCCACTCTAGAGGGTGGCTAATTGACGGATAAATATGCTGCGACAATATCGCTATGCCCTCGAGTCTTTCGGCCTTGTGCCGTTTACTGTTCATCTGGCCCTTGTCCGCCCCAGAAGACCGCATGCTGCGAATGGACACGAATATACCTTGGCCCCCGATCTCGAGCTACGCGGCTCTGTTTCCTTCATTGCATATACAGCGCCTGACCAAAGTCATCAGGGTGGTCAGCAATGCTGCAGCAAGGGGCACGCAAGATAAGCCCATCGGGCCGAAGTCTCCCTGCGACAGCCCTGCTTTTTCTAGTGTGATACCCCGCCAGGCCATAATGATCAACAGTCATGTTCATAATCCGAGTCCGTCGGCTGGTGATTTGACACTCTCAAGAAGAAGAGAAAAAGAAAATATTCAGGGTGAATGACCTGCTGGTCACTTGAGTGTATCTGTCATGGCCAATCTGAATGCAATTGTCTGCGCGGAAAACGTCGCCTTGCTTTCCTTGCTTTCCCCGGTCCCGGCCCGGCCGTCTAAGAGCCCAGTTGTATGCCCCCAAAGTCGGTTAGAAGGATATAACCTCCCGTTCGAGTCGGAACGAAAGCTGTGCTATACCCTAGCTTTCCTGTCAAGCATCACCGAGAGCACTAAACACATACCCGCTGTCTCTATTCGAGAGAACAAAGAAGCCGGGACATTGGATGTCTTGCTGGCGGTAAACCAAACCTCTCACACAGATGGCAGCTCGCTCGTTGTTAGGGTAGAGAAAGGTTTCAGAAGTCTTTTTTCTTTGCTGTCCGAGGTCAACGCCGATAAGTAAAGCGAAGGCATAACCAGCGGCCCCGACCGAGTTCTCATGAGTCAATGCAGAAAATGGTATAGTCATGGAAGATAGTGTTTTGCACGCTATCATGGTGATGTGCTCTGATCAGATCGATACGCGCTTGCGCTTGCGCGTGGCGGACAATCACAAGATGAAGGCGTCCCCAAATAAGCATTTGACGAGCGCCATTAACTATTTTCGCCAGCACCCTGCGGCACCTTTCGTCCAATATGCGAGAGCACTGTACCAAAGAATCGAGACGTACGAGAATCACAGAACTGTGCTGGAGATGAAACAGGTTGTCGAGGCCGCTTACACCCTGACGAGGAACGTGGACGTGTCGCAATGTGTTGGCTCGATTCCTGAAATTTTCCTAGAGAAAACAGCCAAAACCGCCCTCGTAAACACCATTCGCAAATTAGCGCGCTACAAAGAGTCTGCAAGATTTCTGCGCGGCGTGGCTCTGAAATATGGATCGGTCAAACACATGCGTCTAGTCCCCGTCAAACTTCCCGCGACAGCCTTCGACAGGAACATCGCCGCGGACCCGACTCTAGAGACAACGCTCCGAAGAATCGGTCTATCTGCCGAGAGGAACAAGGCCCGTCAGATCTTTCAAGTCCTCGGCCATAAAGAAGCTGCCCGGACGCGTTTTAGCAACCAGGTGCGGGACACAGACCAGGAAGGGAAGATCGACCATGAAGAAGAAGCCGTCCGGACGCGTTTCAGCGACCAGGTGCGGGACACAGTCCAGAGAGGGAAGATCCACGCCGAGGTACAGCTGGCATATTACTGCGAGGCTCAAAAGTTCGACCAACCACCGAGAGTCATTTGCTCGAGCAAAAGTGCGTGCTTTCTCTGCAACACGTTCATCAATGCAATCGAAAAGTTCCACACCCCACGGTGTCATGGTAAATTGTACCCAGGCTGGAAGTTACCTCATTTGCCGGCGCACACGGATCTCGCAACTCGTTTCAACGCAGCCTTGGGGTTCGTTGCGAATCAGAGCGTCAATCTGATGCTTCAGCGCCGCCAAAGGACTACGTATCCTGACCCAAATGAGAGCACGGTCTCGACGCTCTTGACGGCTCCGTCGCTCGCACCCGGGACTGATTTGAGTGCAGCACATGCCACTGTTCCTGAACCTCTAGATATGAAGTTACTTGAGGGCACTATAGGATTAGAATCACCAGGTGTTGGTGACAACGTGGTGGAAGATGTCGTAGACAGCCCGGCGATCCTCACCAGGATGTCCGAGCAAGCGGCATCATCGGTTTATGGCGAAACCACGATTGTGAAATTGGAACCTGGAAAGTCTCAGACTGCAAAAATGGGCGCGAATCACCTCTCGCCCTTTTACGAGGCATGGCCGCTGCAGATCCAAATGGAGCGCTGCCAAGTAGCTCAGCCCAAGGCAGGAGAGACAGCAGATCTGCCGGACTCTCAATACAGCATCAAGTGGCTGAGCAAAGAGGAAGCAGCTGTCACTAGGCAGAAGGACGTAGCTTTCATGTTTGGTGTGGACAGGTTGACCGACGAGATGACGTTCAAATTGGGCGACGTCGAGACTTTCTTCCTGCTGCTCGAAGGCAGAGTGGTGAGGATACATGCACCCAAAAGGAGATAGGTAATGAAGAACCGGCTGATTGGCTCCCGAGGCAGTATAGTGGAAGCTGCAGTCTTGACCGCGACTCCGTAGCCAACGCCTGTTCATCTCCATTTGCATCAGGCCGCAAAGGAAAGTGGCTAAATTGAGCTGCGAACAGCGGCAGAAATAAGTACCATCGCACATCCACAGAGGTTGCGCCGGCAGGCATAGAACAGCATCTCTCGATTGTCGCGTCTCGAGTCTTTCCCGTAACCTCTTACAGGCTATCAATGAGAAGTCGATCGATTGCGCCCTGGCCTAAGAACCCTTGCGCTGTGAATTGCAGAAATAACAAAGATATCAAATACGGCACCCGTAAGCCGTTTACCCGATACTTGCAATGGGGAAATGGTAATGTACAATGCTGCTACAAAGCCCTGTGGGCTGACATCATCAAAGAAAGGAAAACAAAATGTCGAAAAAGACCAGACTCCACCATCAACGCCAAGCATGTTCTTCACCAAGCCAGACCGACCCGAACTGGTGGGGTAAAAGGCGCGCCTAGTGTTGGCTCCATTGGATCGTGTCCAGGTCAATGCCTTCTTGCACAAGCTCCCACAGAGGGCTTAGCTCCCTCAAGAAATTGACTCTCTCTTGCACGGCCTTCAGAACGTAGTCGATCTCGGCCTCAGTGGTGAAGCGACCGATGCCGAACCGAATGCTGCTATGCGCACTCTCGTCACTGTTTCCAAGCGCACGGAGGACATAGCTGGGTTCGAGTGAGGCCGAAGTGCACGCACTTCCTGAGGACAATGCAATATCTTTCAACGCCATCAAGAGAGATTCTCCCTCGACATAGGCAAAAGAGACGTTTACACAGCCTGGATAAAAGGCGTTTTCATCTCCGTTTTGGGACGTGTGTTCCAGGGATAACAGCCCAGTGAGAAGTCGATCGGAAAGGGTTTTGATGCGTCGGGAGTCGTACTGCAGAATGGGTTAGTTCGAAGAACGGATAGCTGAAAAGCGTGGGCTGCAGGTGGGTAAATCAAGAGACAAGACAAAACAAAGCAGAATATTCAAAGGAGACACATTGTTACACCGGACACGAACGGCCGTGTCACAGGCCATTCAGAAAGCCCCGCATGTAGCGAAATCGTCATGTCATCGCCGCATAAACTCGAGATGGTGTAGAGGGAGTCCGAATACTGACCTGCATCTCTTCCTTTGCAATACGGCAAGCCTCGCCGAATCCGACGACCAAAGCTGGCGCGAGGGTGCCGCTCCTCAGACCACGCTCTTGGCCACCTCCTGAGATGATCGGATCCAGCCTGACCCTGGGCCGTCTTCTGACGTAGCAAGCTCCTATTCCTTTTGGCCCATAGATTTTATGTGACGAAATAGACATCAAGTCGACGTTCATAGCATTGACATCAAGAGGTATCTTGCCAACGGCCTGAGCGCCGTCCGTATGGAAGAAAATCTTTCTTTGTCGGCACAGTCTTCCGATTTCCTCTATCGGTTGAATTACGCCGATTTCGTTGTTGACGGTCATGATACTGACCAGAGCAGTCTCCGGACGCATAGAAGCTTCAAGTTCCGCCATGCTGATCAAGCCATTTTTCTGCACAGGCAGGTAGGTGACCTCGAAGCCTTCGTCTTGCAGGTGTCGACAGCTGTCGAGAACGCATTTGTGCTCAGTTTGTGTCGTTATGACGTGATTCTTCCTGCCCGAGCGACCGAAGAACCTAGCGACGCCTTTGATACTCATGTTGTTGCTCTCTGTAGCTCCAGAAGTAAATATGATTTCTTTGGCGTCGGCTCCTATGAGCGAAGCGATATGTTCACGGGCCTCCTCGACTGCCTTTTCGCTCTCCCAACCGTACGCATGCGTCCGCGAATGCGGATTGCCATACACGCCGACGTAAAAAGGAATCATGGCATCGAGTACTCGGGGGTCAAGTGGCGTTGTGGCCTGCATATCCAGATAAATCGGCCGCTGACCCTCCTCTAATACAGCTGCTTGCTTCAGTACTTCTGCACGTCAAAAGTTAGCAGCATTTCCACGGAGCATGGGTGGTCGGGAAAACAGGATTTGCGCATACCAGCCATTGGGCTGACTTTGGCGTCAGTGGGAACGCCCATCTGAGGTGGCGGGATATCGAGGAAGTCCTTCTTGTCTAGCTTGATGGCTGTCTCTACACGAGCCTGATCATGCTTCGTTTCGGTCACATATCCTCGTCTTGACGGCTTGCATCGTGTCGCCACCAGGGCAGCACGAGGCAAGGCACCCAAGGGAGAAGCAGCGGCACTAGCAGCCTGACGGCTCGCTTTTCGCAGTGCGCACGATGCCAAACTGGACATTTCGATGGTTCTGGGATGAGGGCGATCGGACTGGTCTCTGGTGTAATTCGATGTCCGGCGAGTGGTGTTGGCAGAAAGACGATGCGTTTTAAAACGTGCAGCTCGATTGGCGAAATGTCGTAGTGCATTCCGCATTCCCCATAGCTAGAAATTTGTCAGTGTCATTGGAAGCTTTCGGCTCGGCAACTCGGTGATAAGCGGCGAACGGCAGCTTTTCATTGGCTGATGATTCCGGTGAACCAATATGCCGTGGGGCCATCCCCCAGTATTGCTCCCGCCGCTGAGACGGGACCCCAGAGCCTTGAATTTCTTGTAATACATGGATTGGAACGTATGCCCATGACCACCATATCAAGGTCTTTGACGAAGCGTGCGTTGCCGTACAACGTGAGATTCTTTTCGTAAAAATAAAGAGAAACGTTCTATCGCCGTGCCTGCCAATTACGAAACCCCACCGTCAAAGCCTTGAAGTCACCGTTGCCTTTCATTGCAGATGGTGCCAGGAGAGCCCACTTGCTGAGTCTTTTCCTGTCCCTATGTCGTGCATTCTGGCGTGCATTCTGGCGTGCGCAATGCACGAGAAATGGGAAAGCCCCCAAGCAAAAAAAAACTCTGGACCTTTTCGCAGCCGACTCCCTGCGCCGAACAGCCAACAGGTTCTCGCATGGCTAACCAACCCAGCAGCACGGCGGCATCTCCGTGCCGAGGTGGATGATGGATGGTAAGACGATGATGGGTGGCTACAACCTAGGTCGTCAATAAACCCAGCTTCTTTGGACAAGGCAGACAAGCCTATAACGACTAGCAATAGGCCGTTCAACATTCCCTGAAAACCATGTACGGGAGCCAGAATACAAGCTGTCAGCACAGGCCAAACGCGGCTTTGCCCAAACTAGTCCGTAGCCTGCGCCACATTCTCTGGCACAGCCACGTTAGGTCGTCATCCGCGTCCGATCCCTGCTACCACCCTTCTGCAGCGTGGGCGCTGGCAGGCCCATTAGGCCGCCGACGTCAATGTCTGCGGTTCTGAGCTCCTCTCAAAGGCCATCCACAACGTTCTTAAGGCTGCTTCTCTGTTCCCGGGACGACGGCCACCCCCAATCTCTTGCTGCATTCGACTCCTCCTCACCGGGCGCTGTGCTCGGTTGCCCTCGCGATGAGTTTCAAAGGCTTTTCGAAGAGCATCACAAGGGTATGTAGTGACGTCGGGCTTTTCCCACCCACGCACGGCCTGATGCCCCTCACCAAGTAGCGAGCTGTTCACGGGGCATCAAACGCGGCTCGAAATGATGCGCAACATCCACGCCAAGATCTCTGTCGCTAACTCCTCAATTTCTCCCCTTGTTTCTCTCGCAGGCACCTCAGCAATTTCGATCGAAATTCAACATCGGCGAGCACACCAAAGATGCCGTGTATATCGACGCCGAGCGGCGGTTCCAAGAGCTGGAGACTGAGACAAAGAAGCTACATGACGAATCCAAAAAGTACTTCGAGGCTATCAACGGCATGCTCAATCACCAAATTGAGTTCAGCAAAGCCATGACGGAAATCTATAATCCGATTTCGGGCCGCATGTCCGATCCCGACAGCATCAAGCCTGAGGGAAATCCGGAAGGCATAGCGGCTTGTGAAGAATATGAGGCCATCGTCAAGGAATTGCAGGAGACCCTCGCGCCGGAGCTGGAGATGATCGAGAGCAGGGTGATTCGACCCGCCACCGAGTTGCTCGATGTGATCAAGGTCATTCGAAAGACGGCCCTCAAAAGAGAGCACAAGAAGCTCGACTACGATCGCCACCGTGCCACCCTCAAAAAGCTGCAGGATAAGAAGGAGCGGACACCCAAAGATGAAAAGGCAATGTGGAAAGCAGAAGGTGATGCGGAGCAGGCCACGCAAGACTACGAGTATTTCAACAATTTGTTGAAGGAAGAACTGCCCAAGTTGTTCGCGCTCGAGCGGGAATTCATACAACCCCTCTTCCAATCCTTCTATTACATGCAGCTCAATATTTTCTACACGTTGCATGAGCGCATGCAGCGCTGCGATATCGGCTACTTCGACCTGACCCGCGAAATAGAGGAGGCATTTATCGAAAAACGGGGGGATATTCAGGAGCAAACCGAGGCCTTGTCGATTTGCCGATTCAAGACCACCGGGCGACCTCGGCCTATCCGCTACGGCAACCGGCCAGCTCTTGAGGGCGGGAAACAGCCTGGTCTGCTCACCGCAGGTCCCTCAGCTGCAAGCTCGAGCACCAGTCCGAAACCCAGCGGAGCTTACGGTCGACAATCTGCTGAGTCGAGCAGCCAAGCCGCGCCACCGCCTTATTCCCCCGGACAAAGCACTGCTTTGTCGACTGTAGCCGCCGCCAAGGCAAAACCACCGCCGCCAAAGCCCAAGCCGAAGCGTCTAACGGCTGCACCTGCTGCGGAAACCGTTACGGCACTATATGACTATTCTGCCCAAGCTGATGGAGATTTGAGCTTCCAAGCTGGAGATGTAATCGAAATCATCACCCGATCGCAAAATGAAAATGAATGGTGGACAGGTCGGCTCAATGGAAAGGAGGGACAGTTCCCAGGTAGGTTGCGAAGCTCCTCACTCACTCTTTTTGCCCTGGCTAATCGCACGATGCAAGGCAATTACGTTCAACTATAATTCCAGTCAAATTGACGCCTTACTGTAATATCGATGGGATGATGTGGTCTTTTAATAACTGCGTCGCGAAACTCCGCAATGGAGTTTGACAAATTTGGTGCCTGGTGTATAGAGCAAAGGAGGGCAGTGCCACATTGACGTGTTTTACGCAAACGTAATGAGATTAGATTTTGAACCACAAACGCTTCACAAGTGTAACCGTATTCGTCACCACGCCCCCGGATTGCGAGTTCGTCGATGAGCAAGGCGCTCTGCTTACATTGAGCCCTAAACTCAAAGAGCCCTAGCAAGCCTGGCCCATTCAACAAAAAGGGTCGTCTTTTGGCTTTTGATCAGGGTGGCTCGTCGTGTCACTTGGTGTGCGCGGCTTCTTGGCCGCGTAATCCGTAAGCTCGAGCTCGATCGTAAACCAGGCCGCTGTCGCCATATTCTCGTGCATTCCTTCCCGACCCAGAATTGCGAATTCGACCCAACTGCTTGGCCGCTGACAGGGTCCATACAATGCGGGCACAGGTCATCAGCCTCGGGCAAACGTTTGGAGCAAATAATGACGTCATAATGAAGCTACCCCACCACGCATTCCAAGCTTCTCGGTGAGCGCCCGCCCTTTTCAAACCATCAGTCGACAAAGGTAACAATGACATCACAAATGGTGTGGCTGGCGCGTACATAGGTTGCCTTGCTATGAGATGGGAGGGCCGGGGCTCTGTACGTCGCAGTTTCCCGGACAAGGGTCCCGCTTGCGCCATCTGTCATGTGAAAGCTCCTTCCCTCCCTCCTGCAGCCTTTGTAGTAGTATAATACGGAGCTCCGCCCAGCTCGCCAACTTGCTCTTTTCCTCCTCTCGCACCACAAAATTCCATCCATCCTTCTCTCACTGCCTGAATCATTGTAACGATATTTGAGAAACTTGCAATCCTAGGAATTCTTGTAGCTCAGGTCAATCATCACCCCCGAAATGTCTGACAAGCAGGCAACCTCCACCCTCCAGTCCTACGTCGACTCGGCCACTGGCGCCGTCCAGAGCGCAATTGGCAGCATAACTGGTAACACCGGTGACAAGATTCAGGGCGACGTCAAGCAAGATGCTGCCAAAGCTGAGCACAAGGCATCTCACACAGCCGTCAAAGTTCCCGGCGCAACCATCTCCAGCGACGGTGGCGCTAGCAAGGACGATCCTGACCGAGCTGCTGGCTCATGGAACCAAACTGTTGGGTCAGCTAAAGAGACCGTTGGTGGCTTGATCGGGAGCGAGGTACAAGCTGTTTTTTATCCGCAAGATACCGGGTCCACATTACTGACGAGCCCTATCCAGAATTTGAAGTCGACTGGTCGTCAACAGAATCTAGAAGGCCAAGGGCAGGAGGCCAAGGGTCAAGCCAGCGATCTGGGCGCAGGCGTCGCTTCTCGCGTACAGGGCACTATCGGCGGTGCTGTCACAAGCTTGACTGGTGATAAGGAGGGACAGGCTCACTACGATCAGTTGCGTGCCGATGGTAAAGCTCAGCAACGAGGAGTAGAGCATGATGTGCAGAAGAAGGCTGAGGCCGAGGCAGCCAGCAAGAAGGAGTAGATAAAGTGGCTTTCAACGAGCTAAGGCGACTAAGTTCACTGCTAAATTGATACCCTGAGAATAGTATGGACGTGATTATATAGCTAAATGAAACGATGAACGTATCGACAAGATTTGGCTTGGGACTCGTGATGACGTTTCAATACCCTAAAATTCACATCGTGCGGTTCGATTGATCCAAGTGCCGTAACGAATCGTCGAGCCTGCCCGATGGAGCCCTGTGGCCCTTTCCCAGTTTCCAGTGGTGAATGCGAGTAACCTTCTTATCTCCCATGTTAGCGCCAGTGAAGCGTCGTCTTGCTGGGCGGGGTGCCCGATTACTTACAGTGCGTGAAAGCACCGTCTGAGAGCTCGACGCAGGGCAGCTTTCCCCCGCAAATATATCTTTTTGCAATCCTACTTTATGAAGCAATCACTCATACGCTACATATACTACAAACAACCCCAAGAAGCGCGGGTACAGAGCATGCCAATCTATGAAGTGATCAGGGTGATCAGGGTCTGGAGGCCCAAATTATTATTACGCAACAAAGTCGTTACATTTCGAAGTCAGGGCCATCCATGCCCGTATGATCAGTCCCACAAGAAGCAGCCATTGGATGCCTTCGCACCGTCCACTCATGATCGAATTTTCAACGGTGCGCTGCCAATCCTGCACTTGCGGGATCTCTTGTCCGTCGCATTTCGCCCTCCCCTTGTCTGTTGTTTTTTTCCCCCACTGCTTTACTGATCACCAGCGTCGTTGTCATCTTCTCCGCTACCCGGCTGGGACTGACTACTCGGAAGCGCACGAGTCATCGAAGACAATCGTCTCATCGCCAATGGTGTCAAATTTGTGTTCAGTACCGGGATGAATCTTCTCCTTGCGCATGCCGCATTTCCTGCATAGGGTGAAGTGGGCTTGCGAACAGACAGGCTCCTTGCATTGCCATGCCTCGCCCCGAAACTTCCTATCAAACGAAGAAGATTAGTTGAAAGAAATCAAGGAAGCCCACGGTGGGAAGCCCCAGTGAGACATTCGGAGGAAAAGATCGGTGCTCGGAGTGCGGCAAGTAGCTCTGAGAAATGCTGAGATAGACAGGTGGATGAGCAGGAGAGGAAATTAGTTGAACATTAGATCAAGGGGAAAATAAATATATATATATACTTAGCCTAGAAGCTTCAAGTTTGAAGAATGCAGCACGCTTCTTCTGGACAGCTTGGCGGGGAGAGAAAAGACTTTGGGCAAAAAAGATAGAGAATCTGTCCGGACTGGTTTGATTCTGTACGCACTTGGCAACCTCCGTGCTGCGCAAAATCAATGAGACGAGAGTTTTGATTACCACGAGAGAGCGTGGCGCCACATGCGCGCAACGGTGGGTGACAGAGACTTCCACACTGCAAATGTCACCCACAAAATCGCCGAACACTATCTACGCTCAGGTCGGAGCGAAGAGGCGATGTAAGTGCGGCCACCTTCAATTACTTAGCTAGACGTTTGCCTTACCTCCTTTAGTGCTATGATCAGTACGGCACTGAACACTTGGTCGGTTGATCCGAGTGCACACAAGAAGGAGATTGCTCGTACCACTTTCATGAAAGGCAAATTGTTTGAGGCGACGGGTAAGACGCAAAACGCTTCTATTGCCCTTAGAGTTGCCTGTCGCCGCTTGAGGAAGGAGATTACCAAGGATGATCGTGATGTGAAAGGCTTGACGACAGAAGACTTTGACGAGCTTGTTGCCTTTTGGGCACGTTGATGAGCCCTCCAAGTCTTTCTATGTGGCGAACGTATGCGAGTGACAGACTATAAGCAGTATTGCTCCAGTCCGTTCTTCAAATCACTTGAGAATCGGCTGTCTCCTGTGACTACCGGTGCATGCTCTGCTGCTTTCAAAGAGATAGAAATTCCAGTGGATCGTTTATTCGCTGGGTAGTATGCAAGAAAGGCGGTATGGCGTTTGTGGACTCAGAAATATCCTCAAATAAGCCAGTCAAAACGGAGGATCTGTGCTCTCCACGGCGGGGTAGGTTTTTGATCTCCAGAGCCCTGTAGAAGTCAATACTGTCTACAGGCATGTCCATCCAAGCATCAGGACGCACAAAGCAGTTCCCGACATCGGAGAAAATCTTCAAGTTGCTTCATCGCCGTTTGTGTTATGTAGAATGGTTCTGGTGCGTACAGAGGTGGCTTCACCTGCCAGACGTTACAAAGTTCATGTGTCTCATCGCGCCGTTGGAAAGAAATTGGTGCCGATAATTACAACATACCTCGTAGCATCGAGTACTGTCTACATTGACAAGTCGCAGTGGAACGATTTTATGCCTAATTCTTGCAAACATCTTGTGTCAGTATACAGAATATACGACCTATCTTGGGAAGAAACCCACGGTCGCTGTGTCCGTCAACCTATGTACTCTATAATCCCGGGTTGACAGCCACTCCACTCAATCCACTGACGGCCCAATGTAGTGAGCAGATCATAATTCACTGACTATCTCAATATGGTGTATTGGGTGTATTGGGTGTATTGAAAGCGGGTTGGCACAGCGCCGTGAACTATGCGTCTTTGGCAGATTTGAATCCCCTCATATACTAGCCAGTATAACACACTAGAGATCGATGGTAATTGGAGCATTTTGCAGCTCATTATGAGGACCCCCAACCACCGCAGCGTTGATGAAAGTCATCTTCTTATCCTCCTCTGGTTGTCTGAAAATATGCTTCACTCTGGCCCACCAAACCAGAGTGACCATCCATATAATACCAGCCCAGCCTACCCATCCCCTCATCACCTCTTCATACATTCTCTGTACGCTGTCTAGCGTCACATCCTCACGCCCATACGACGCATGTATATGGCCGAACACGTGAAGACGAGGACGGATGCGGTAAACTTCCTCTGCTAGGTATGGACACCCGGCCCGGTGGAAGTCGCGTCTATCAAGGTGAAGGTGCGGCGGGCCATGGGTGACGACAATATGCGGCTTCGTATCTAGGCAGGCGAAGGTGTCCTCCCAATGTTGAGAATTGTTTGGGTGGTATTGGAAAGCCGAGTTGCCGTACCGAGGTGTCCATGGACTGCCAAAAATCGTGATACTTCTTACGCTGGGTTGTTGCTGCTGGCTCGCGGGGAGCTCGAGGATGATGAACGAATCTTGCAGATAAATCACACTTCCCCAGTCAAGGTCTTGCTTAGTCTTCCTCTGCCCATAGCGTCGTTCAGGATGATTCTTGAGGAACACGTCGTCTAATAGGACATCATGATTGCCCGCAACAAAGATTTTGTATTTGTGCGGCTGCGATGAAAGCCATGTCAGGCCATTCTGCACCTCCTCAAAAGATCCATTTTCTGTTAGGTCACCGGCATGGATTAAAATATCTCCAAAAGGCAGTATTGGCTGCTTATTATGTGTGTCAGAAATACAGACTATGCGAATGGAAGATGTCTTTGGCATTATTATTGGTGATTTTGAGGAGGTATTGGCTTGGTGCGCTTTGAGGAGGGCGTTGGCAACTCTGCGTTTTCGTTGCCCGCGAGTGTTAATGCTAGTCAGAGGCTGGGCTGCAGAAGACATGGATTAAAACGTTGTGTGGTCATATGGATGTTTGAGTGCTTCGTGTGTGATGTGGTTGCAGGTCTTGAAACCGTCCTGTCTTTGGCTTTCGAGGAGAAATATGATTAAGCAGCCCTGTTTCCGCTCGACTGGGATACTCCGGGGGTGGCCCCGCGCAGGAACAGGCTAGGCGCCGTCCAACTTTGAGAAACCAAGACCCCTGTGGGCTCACCCGTTGCACCACCCACTAGTGTACTAGTCTACCCCCACCACCGACCTAAAATAGCCCATGATTCCATGAGTATTCGTGCTCACGGCAATCAACCAGTGCCGATAGCGACAGCCTTGGACTGGGCGCGGCAATTCAACCACAAAAGTACGACGAAGTTTCTCCGTACCCGGGTCAATAAGGCCTACCGCAGGCGGTACAGAGGCAATGCTTTCGATGAGTGAGACATGTAGGAGGCTTGACGTGTTGGCTGCTGTTGGCTCAGCATTTCGCGTGTCATTGGTCCCACTTCGGGCGGTGCTCCACGCCTCAGCAAATAGATGTGAAAGCCGTCATTTTCCAAGACATGAGCGTCCCCTAATAGCTTGCATCGCCAAACTCCCGCTTCTCACTCATCTCGTCAATCATGACTTCAATTTCATAATGAATCCATACGCGTCGAACCCAGATATCATCCCCGCCACCGACCAGTATGCAGATGTGCCGTTCTACGGCCGGTACTTCCCCAAACAGGACGACTTTCGCGTCGATCTCCAGCACGTCAACTCCCAGTCCACAGCCTCTCTGCAATACTGGGCATCAGTTGTTGACCTCTGCAATGAATCCGTAAGGATCTACCCGGCCGACGAGGGCGGCCGCGATGTGTTCGCCCTTGGCAGCATCATCGTCAAGTCGAGCCATCTTCACAGCCCAGGGAACGGCCAGCATACAGAGATCGACTACTCGTACGCTGATGCCAATGAATTGCAGGCTGTTGCTATTGCCAAGAGCATCTTAAAAGACGTTAGAGTGCCAGAGATCTTCTTTTCTGGCAAGGTGCTTGCTCTCTCTCGCTTCTTTATTACGTTTCCATCACTTACACTTTTGTAGATCAATGGTCGCCAGGTGCTAGTCCAGGAAAGACTCCCGGGCGTTAGTTTGACCGTCGCATGGCCGTACCTATCGCATGGCCAAAAGGAAGCATTTAAGCAGCAGGCACGAAAGATACTTCGACAGTTGCACACAGTAAAGCCCGCCGATGGACGCCGGGCTCGCTCCCACATCGTCCAAGATCCCAATATCCTCAGCAACGGCCGTATCCATGCCCTAGAAGGAGATATCCTCTTCTCAAATACCAACACTGACCCAGACATAAGTTTCATGCACAACGACTTTACCGAGTCTAACTGCATAGTTGATAATGACAGGATTATCGGGCTTATTGATTGGGAGATGGCTGGCTTCTTTGGCTGGAAGACAGCTGGCGAAGTCCACCGTAGGATCAGAACGCCCCAAAGGGAGCATTTTGCCAATGCCAACTTGAGTGAGCCGAGGCTTCAGGAAATTATGTTTTGGAATGATCTTTATGACGCCTGAGTTTTGAGAGTTGATGTATACAGGAATGCCATAGTGCTGTCTTGCACCCAAAGCCTGGGAGAGCCCGGATGAAGGGCAGCCGTCTTGCGGGGTCCGATGACTTCTTCTGCATCACCTTCCAGGGCCAGGGTCCGTACGTGTAGAGCCAGTGCGGGCGCCCTGTTGAGTAAATGCAGCACATCGCCCTGCGGATCGTAGTAGAGCGTGCATTCCAGAGGCGACAGGATCTCGCAGCCGATGTCCTCGGCGGTTTGGCTGACGACCATGCAACGCACGCCTTCCGGATCAAGACCGCCGGGAGGCCGGCCCGAGATCGTCGTCCATATGTCCGTGTTTGTGCGCAGGGACGCCGGATCTTCGGGATAGAGCAGAATACGAAAGGACTGTGACTCAAGATTGAGATGGCGCAGAGGGATATCTTGTCTTGTTAATAGCTTTGCTTCATCCGTTCAAGACGCTACCATTAACAAGCCCCCTCCGGGACCGCAGCTTCCCCAGCAATAGTTCATCATGGCTTGGTGGTTCCTCGTCCTGTACCACACCATTGATCATGTGCTTCTGGTGATACAGATGGGTTCAGGTTCGAGTCCTGACAAGCGCTTGTGGGTATTCCTTCGCAGAACTGGAGCTGTGATGTTTGGTGTGCCTCCTCAGTATGTGATGCCGACAGCTCTGGTCGCGCAAGAAAAACAAGGCCCCCTCAAGTCTCATTCGCCCACCTTCATAGGCTTGGGGCGTGAGAAGCTAGAGCGAGCTCTCAATGAATCCAGGCCAGAAGTCGACTCGTGGATCATATTGTGCTAGGCTCATCTCTGCCACAATACATACAGCGTGGAATCCGAAATATTCGAAACGAACGTACGCAGCTGCACGACAAAAGACAAGGGATTGAGCAGGTGCATACGCAACCTCATCAAGAGCATTCGAAATCCTTCCCGGCGTTGATCAGTCTAGTCTTGAGATTCAGTACACTTATTCCAGCCATCGGCGGATCAATTAATCAAAACTCCAAGTTCATCTTCCATGATACCGAGAATCCTGCCATGCTGCCACGCGGCAGCTCTGCCTCGAAAGCCACTTGCATGTCGTTTCCCGTCGCGGCATACTTCGTCTTGCACGAGTCCGGCGCCACCCTGGTGCCCTCAAACTTCATCGACAGAGAGATCGAGTCCGCCAGCTGCGTCGGATCCGATAGCGTGATTATCAATGCGATGCGGTTCGCGGCGTCTTCCTCCTGCCGGGAGAATAGATACACGGCGGGCTGGGCGGAGATGATGGCCACTGATCCTGACGACCCCCAGCCAATATCGCGCAAGTTGAGCTTGATGCTTTCGTGACCATCTGGCCAGAACACGAGGCTCAGTCTGCCTGAGCCCATGGCCCCGCTGACACCTTTACCGGTGACTGGCTTCGCAGAGGGCGTCTGCTGCTCCAGATTGAGCCTGCCTTGAGAGGTGGCTGGGAAGAAGGAGTACGAAAATGTCGTGTTGTCGATGGTGGTGTAGGCTGAGAAGATGGATACGGATGTGACGCCGGCTTTGGATGTCGAGATGTCGGACCAGTTGCCTGTTCTTTCGCCTTCGAACAGGGTGAGATTGAACGGTGCATCATGCGCAATGTATCCGTTCCCTCCGTAGTATAGTGTCTGGCCCTGGACCGACCCTCCTGGCACGCTGTTGCCGTCCACCCAGATGTTTCCACCTTGCGAGGCTCGATTGTCCAGTACGGTAATGACGGGTGCATCGTCGGCTACGTGCTTCTTGATGTCGGAGATGACGACCACTACGGAATCATTTTGGAAGAACCACGCTTTGCGGTAAGAGAGACTCCCATCGAGAGGATCCAGATAATCTTGCACCGCGGCCCCGACCTTGCCATCGCTCACGACACCAACAAAATCCTTCTTGCCCAGGTTCTCCGATGCGTTTTTGGACAAACGGGGCTGGTTGAGAAGCGCGGTTGTCCCTGGAATCAGGTTCCAGTCCCAGGCGTGCATAATGTCTTTGTATTCGTCCCCGCGGACGTAGCTGAACATCGTGCCCTGTCCGAGGTGATAGCCGTAGGGGTTGGCAGAGTTGATGGCCTCTGTGTTTCGTGACCGGCTGGAGATCATCTTGGTGCCTATGATAAAGGTAGCCGTCCGATGGACCTTACGGCAGCAAAAGCGTATTGTCAGAAACAGGACCATGGTCATGAGCTTCGGGGGCGAAGCACAGTTGCGATTCACGCTTACCATGTAATCGCTCGCCCAGAATCCCTTGTTGCCCACGAGCTTCTCTGTCCCGTTTGACTGGAGCCGCCTAATCGTATCGCTCACGTTGTTATGGCCTGAAAAGTCGAATACAGCTGCTGCGAGCTTGGACACGTTGAAGTAGATGTCGGCGCTGGCCTGCAAATCCGCCGTCGGAAAGGCGACAAACCGTCCAATGACATTCTGCCATGACCACGTTCAGCGAAGTGCATTGCACGATGAAGCGACGAGTTCAAGCTCAACTGCGTCTTACAAAATCCCAGTGTTCTTCTTTCGACTGGTTATCGACGTAGATCATCCATTCGTTGCCTCGGATTTGGGTGGCAACAGTGTCGCGTGTTGCATTACCGGCGGCGAATGACGTGCCGATCGCCTCGCCTTCTAATTGAATGAAAGCATTGAGCTGAGCCTGCTCTTTAGCACTTACGTCCAGTAACGGCACAGGGATTGGGGTCTTAACGCACCAGATCTTTGCCGTAATTGCCATTGTAGAGAATCCCCGCGTGCTGTAGAAACGAGCCATCTCGATGGATACCATCTTGCAAGGCCTTGTCCGCAAACTGGACGAATCAGCTGCCAGATGAAATCACCAGTGTACAAGAAAACTCACTGTGATGACAGACATGGCTCTATTGTACACATCTCTCAACATCGTCGCGTCATTGGTATACAATGCTAGGCTGGCGGAATTCTGCATCACAAGGATGACCTGCAGACATTAGTCAGTAGTGGCGCTCTCTCGCATTTCCAAGAGCTGCCTCACATTCGCGCCGGTCAGGTTGCCCCCCGTGCCGTAACTTCCGTCTCGTAGATCATAAGCTCGGCGCGGAATACGCTCACAGCCGGCTTGCTGGGAGGCGGTCAAGTTGGCACCCTTGAGGAGCAGACAAGTTGTTGCGCATAGCTGAGGAATCAAGACCGCCTGGCTGTACCAGTTCTGTGGCAGCGTCAGCTGGTACACGCATAGCACAACAGTAAAATAGCCGGAATCATACCGTGTTCCATAACCCTGGCGTGCCACAGGGACATGCACCCGCGCTGCAAAGATGAGCATCACAATCCCAACTCTGATCATGTCTCCGAAGTTTCATACCTCAGGCCACCATTTCCGAGACAGTCTGCCGGCTTGTAGTCGTTGCTGAACCAGAAATCGAGTCCTTTCGATATAGCCCGAAGCAAGTCACGGCTATTGGTCCAGTCTTGGGGGATCGCAGGATTGGCCCCGGACCAGGCGGCCGCAAAAGTGATGAGCCGGTTCCAGTGGGCTTGGATCGGCCAATTCGCGCGTTCTAATCGCCGAACTTAGTCTATACTGTTCAAATTAGAAGAACATGGAGTGAAGATACTCACGTGCAGCACAACCGGAAACGTAGTTGACATCAGCCCAAGTCCCGTCGCTCTTTTGGCTCGCCAGCCATGCTGGAATCTGGCTGACCCACGGAGGGTCGGGGAATTGGGCCAGGTCGTCAATGCGGCGTGCGGCAATGATGGCCAATTCGTCGGTTGTGCTTGTGACCGACGCGCCCGAGAGCGCGCTGCATCCGGCGATCGCGAGACATGGCAACGAGGCGCGCATGAGGGATTCAAGTCACTCTCTCGCGACTTTGCATCGATTATCGAGGAGAAAGCAGCAGAAAATAATCAGGTCCTGCCATGATCATGATGATGTCCGATTGTAAGCGGTGAACATCGAGTCGCCTTGGGAAATAAGCGACGCTCGCATAGGGATTTGCTCTCATTCCATGTCATTGGTGGAAAATCCATCACCACTTTTAAAAAGCACCGCGATGAAGCTGGACCCGGACCCGTAAATCATGCTCTGCTCTGGGTGGGTGTCTACCATGCACGTACTGATCCAGCGGCGACATTGTATTGTTTCTGCGCTCGAGGTAATCGACCCTGACTTGCAGATTCTGGTCGCCAAAAGAATTGCTGGCTGGAGTGAAGTCTCGTCGAGCTTTGTTTGGCGTGTCTCCGCTACGCATACGTGCCTCATCATGTGCAATCATTGGCAGGGGCCTCACGATCATCCCGGCTAATTTGATGCAAGGCTGACATATGATCAAAAGTTTTGGGCCCCGACGATGCTGTACAGCTGCACTGATTCGTGGAACGCGGCTCCTCACTTGACCGGCACCGCAGCAAAAGGTGAGCGATATTGGGTGCGCCTGATGAGTGAGACTGAATGGATCGGCAAAAATTGTACCCTTCGCAGTCTGCAGGAGGCGCAGGACCAAGTCTCCAAGGCCTTGATTTTGTCAGGTTTCTTGCGATTCGATTGAGTGATATACCCATCAACAATTGATACATGTGCGGAGGGGCTGTTGTCAGATCTGGATTGTGGTTGCGCGGCGCAGGCTTTCACAGAGAGTACAAGTTTCTGACGAGAACATCGAGCTCCTTCTTATCGCAATGACCAAAGAAGTTGAGCAGAAGATATGAGACATGTGTCAACTTGATTGGACGAGTGTTGACGGCGGCTCTCAGCTTGTGAGGCGGGAACCCTTCTTTGACCGAAACCAGGCTTGCATGCATCGATTGACAGATTCGGCTCAATTTATCCAAGCAATTCTAGACTGCAAATTATCAAGGCTAGCTCACATCGAATACATGCGAGTACCTTCGAAACAGCACTTTGCCTTGTTCGCCGACCCAGTGACCGTGTGCAGCGCTCACCGCCGTGTCCAACCTCTGCGGCTCGTGCTCCCGCCATCCATGAGCTCCAATCATGCAAAAAAATTACAATAATCAAAGCTTCTCAGCTGATACGGGACAGGCGCCGAGATCCCGCTTCACGCGCTCCGCCTCAATCGAAATGTCAAAGTCAAACACGTCCAGAGGAAGACCAAGCGTCGTGCAGACATTCGGCACGTCGACAATACCAGCAATGGATCCCTTGATGGGTGCGCAGGACAAGAGCAAGTATGCTTGCTCGCCCGAATAGCCTGAGCGCCAGCGCGAGAAAGAGTCAGCATACTTTACGCATCTGCAGCAACAAAGGGGGGCGGTGATCCAGATACAACGCGTTATTGAAAGCAGAAGAAAAGCCAAAACGGAAGCTGCGATTGTGACTGGCCATCATGTGCCAAATACTCACCAAACTGCTTGAGATACTCAATCGCACGCAGACACGCCTGGCGATATGCGACCGTCGCGTCCATGAAATGCTGCTTGCCCTGCTCATCGACGGAGAAGCCCTCAAACGTCAGATAGCGAGACGGGCCAAAGAGCTGCTGAACATCGCCGGGTCGGAAGACAGGACTAGAAACGCATCGCTCTTTCATGCCATTCTTCAACAGGTCGAACTTGATGGTGATGATACCGGCCTAGATTCGACAGGGAAGACGTTCAGATCAAATTAGCCACACACAAAATCTCAGCAAAATTTCATTTTTTTCTTTTCTTTTCACACGACAGTTCTCCTTCGGTCGCCCCCCTCCCCTCCCCTCCCAGCACGAGGAATTTACCATTTCGATTGCGCCGCAGAAGCTGATCTCGCCATCACCCTGGCTGAAATGCAAGTCCCCGACGGAGAACTTGGCCCCCGGCACATGGACAGGGAGGTACGTCGTGGAACCACGCGAGATGTTGTTGATGTCCACGTTGCCGCCGTGCTCTGGGCGTCCGGGAATGGTCCTTGCGCCCTCGCGCGCGATTTTCGCCTTGAGGGCCTCGTCAGCGGCGGTGCCTGCGTGCGCATTCGTCTCGTTTGGCGGCTGCGCGACGACCTGGTCCGGCATGGAGTGCGCGCAGGCCGAGATGAGCTCCCCCTCGCGGCGGTTCCACTCGGCGAGGACGTCGTGGGAAGGCGCGCAGCCGAGAATGCCGGGATGGATCAGCCCCGCGAAGCGCACGCCGGGGATGTGGCGGCTGGAGCAGTAGATGCCGTCAAAGTCCCAGATGGCCTTGGCTGCGCGCGGGTAGTGTCGGTCGAGGAAGCCGCCGCCGTTCTTGCGGTCGAAGACGCCGGTGAAGCCCCAGGGCGAGTGGTCAAAGGGCTGTATGTCGGTGATGTTGACGACGAGCAGGTCCCCCGGCTCGGCGCCCTCAATCTCAAACGGTCCGGTGAGGTAGTGAATCTTGGTCAGGTCCACGTCGCGAACGTCGTCTGCGCTGTCGTTGTTGCCGATTTGGCCGCCGGTCCAGTCCAGGCACTCGATCTTGACGGTCTCGCCGCGCTTGACGGTCGCGATGGAAGGGACTGGTGAGGTTCTGGTGTCAAAAGGGCCCGGTGGTCGAAGCGTCGCAACACAAAAACTCATATTTGTTCCACATACTGTCTGGGTGCCAGCGATTGTGTAAGCCGGGCTGCTGCGCGGCGGGAATCTCAAAAGAGACTGTCTGCGCCGTGCGGATCTTTCCAGGCATGGCGGTCGCTTCACATTCAAAGGAGAGATTACCACAATAACTCGGGCTTCCGTATGTGTTCACTCAAACCAAAATCTGTGGTTTTTCGTCAGAGAAAAGTGATTGGAGGCCATCAGTGGTCGTAGGATTCTTCAGCTCATTACCCCGCAAGATGGGAGCCGCGTTTATCTCAAAGTCGCACTGGGGGATCTTCTAGTGCCATTTGGCATATCGGTTGGCGTCAAGGATGTGCGGCACGGCTGTCTCATTGGCCAACATCTGTTCGGTCGAGTCGAGCCTCGGCTGGTGGCGCGCGACAATTGGGAAACTCAAAATTGGGTTCGGCTTGGCGCTCGAGACATGAGTCCGGAAGAAGCCGACGAACTCATTTACAAGAGCTACGTGGCTCGAGACAAGATACCCTCGGGACCTAGGTGAAGAACTTTGCTGGTCGGTGACTGCAGTCTATTAGCCAACGACATTCGTTCTTCCGTGGTGTTGTTGTCCCTCGTAACATGCTGCTAGGCTGTATATGGATCCGTTATCAGCATATCTTCTGGTGGAGTTGATACCGATAACAGCAGCAGATGGTGCGAATGCCGTAAAGGGACAACTCAACGTTCCCCGCGGCAGTGCAGGAGAATACACCTCGAGCTAGGCTGATCAAATCACTCTCACGGCATTTGACCGCGTCGGCAAATCGCTGTCGCCGCAAGTATGTTCGCAGACCCTGATGTGACGCGCAGCGTGTATGCGGAAAATGGCTTTGCAGTACTGCCCGGGGTTCTCGGGGCACTGCCAGCGAGAGCTGTTGTGCACCAACGCGAGCAGGTTGCTCATGCTGGGCACCGGGAGTCGCTACTCATTTCCCCCTGCCGCTTTGCGTCTGCAATGCGCCAACTGTATGCAGCTGAAGATTTGTTTGTGTAAGGATCCTTGGGTCGATCTCTGGCCATCGCTTCAGAATGCAACCGCCACAGGCTCAGGCGAATTAGCGACTTGTTCGTTCTGCTTCTCTGCGCAAACTGCTGCGCGAGACTGTGATCTCAAATGAGCTGCCGAAGCAGTTGCAAAAGGGAAAGCGATAATCGACCTTGATTCGTAGGATATCACCAGCAGCTGGTATTGGTACAAGATGTAGTGCGAAGAGACTTGAGCATTACGCTTCATATTTCTGATTTCAAACAATTATACTTCAAGGCGCGCTATACTCCCCACTCAAACCGTGTCGTCATTTCATGCCCTCCGTCGTACGCGAGACCTCGAGCCAGAGTTCGCTGAGCTGGAGGCTGATGAGCTGGCACCAGAGTTTGCTCCCGAGGAACCACCTCCCGAGCCACCTCCCGAGCCACCTCCAGAACCTCCGCCGGAGCTAGATCCGCTTGAACCCGATCCGCTTGAGTCACCTCCAGAGCCACCTCCAGAGCCGCCTCCCGAACCATTTCCTGAGCTAGATCCTCCTGAACCGGAGCTGGAGCCGCTTGAGCCACCTCCAGAGCCGCCTCCCGAACCGCCTCCGGAGCTGGATCCTCCCGAGCCCGAGCCGGAACCCGATCCTCCTGAGCCAGATCCGCTGGAGCCGCCCCCCGAGCCACCCCCAGAGCCTGACCCGGCTGAAGCAGAAGATCCAGCGTTTGCTCCCGAAGAGCTCGATGAGCCGCTACCTCCACCGGAGCCACCCCCGGAGCCTCCTCCTGAACCACCGCCCGAACCGCCACCTGTAGCACCTCCCGAGCCTCCCCCTTGGCCGCCGCCTGAGCCGCTTCCAGATGTACCGCCGCCTGCGCCACTACCAAACAGGTCGCCGTTGATGCAATCAACAACACCCTGGCCGGAGTCTGCGTCCGAGGCGCACTGGTTCACGCCCTGGTCTGCAAACGGCCCCAAATCCTTGATACACTGGGGCAGTTGCGCCGTCAACTGGTCTCTGCTCAAGCCAATCAAGTTGGTACATGAGCTAGGCAGGCCCGAAATGCACACCTCGCTCAGGTTGCCCGAGAGGCACGAGATGATATCCGCGCCCTTGGTGCTTCCCAGCACCTTGGCCGGATCAAGACACGTCTCGATCTTGCCCAGGGCATACGAGGCCAGAGACTCCTTGCAGCTCACCAGCGCAGGAATCAGGTTGAACCCGTTGACCTGGCTGAGGGAGGAGCATGTCGAGGGCAAGTCGGACAGACACTTTTTCGGCGAATTCGCTTCACAGCTGCTGCCGCTTCCGGGAGCTCCTCCTTGCGGAAGACCCAGAGAGTTGAGCAGACAGCTGATGACGTCTTCGCCCTTCGTGAACTGATTGTTCAGACACTGGACTGTGGTGTTGATGGCGAATGGGCCCAGTGCCAACTTGCACTGAACGGCTTTAGCAGCCAGAGTGGCGCCCGTTGTTCCCGCTAGGTCTTTGCAAGCACCTGGCAAGCCAGACAGGCATGAACTCTTAATGGCACTGGTGAGGCATGAGACGATTAAGTTGCCTTTGGAGAGGGGGCTGATGCTGGTTGTGACGAGACACTTGGCCACGTCGCCAACGACGAAAGGCCCCAGTTCTGCCGTGCAAACGGGAATTCTGATCAGCAGATCAACACCGTTTGTGTTTGCCAGCTGATTGCACGAGCTGGGTAGGCCGCTGGCACAGACAGACGTGGAAGCAGGAGCTGGCGAGCAAGTAGTTGGTGACGAAGTGCTCGTTGGACGAGTTGACGCGGGCGGACTTGTAGGTCCTGGTTGACCCGGAACACTCTGACTTGAGCCTGGAACTGTAGGCGAGGAAGTGCTCACGGCGCCTGGAAGCGTTGTTGATGGCTGGGACACAGGAGTCGATGCTGGAGATGAGGAGGATGTCACGGGGTTGGATGCAGGCCCCGAAGGCGACGTAGTAGGAATCACTAAGTGAAGGTTAGATTGAGGGTTCAAATAAAGCGCCAATGGGGTATGCAAGTTGGCGGTGATGGAGTGGTGAAAGGAAGCTCTGTTGAAGAACACAAGACCATCAGCTCGCGCTGGGCATGGACTTACAGGAAGTTTCGGCAGGGGACGTCACCGAGTTGGATGGCACGTTAGTATCGCTTGGTCCGGGGCCTCCAGATTGAATAGAGCTGGTAAGACCTGGGCCTGAAGGTGCAGTGGTTGAGCCTGTCTCGCCTAGACCCGGGATCTGGCTGGTCTGACTGGGACCAGTCGGGCCGCTTGGTCCAATGGTGCTTTCACTGGGAACTGTGGCGGTACTGCTGTCGCCGGAAGCTGGGCCCGTGAGAGTCCCGCTTGGGCCCGGAACGCCACTTGTCTGTGTACTACCAGACGGCCCGGTGACAACAGTAGTATCAGTCGGTCCAGATCCCGGGGCTGTGTTGGTATTGGAGAGCCCTGGGATCGTGCTGGTTTTGATTGGCCCAGTAGATCCAGCAGAAGAGCCACTGAGCACTGAAGTGGTGATGCTCTCATTTGGCCCTGGACTGGTGACTGTCTCGCTCGAGCCAGGCACTTGGCTGGTCTGGCTTGGACCAGTGATGACAGTTGTGTCACTTGGTCCTGAAGGTCCAGTGATGACAGTAGTGTCAGTTGAGCCTGGCATCGTCTGAATCATCGTTGATCCGGAAGGTCCTGGAGCGACAGTCGTGCCAGTTGCACCTGGTGCCGTTTCCGTACCGGCCGGTCCAGACGGTCCGGTGATCACCGTCGTGCCCATCGGCGCCGACGCCGTCTGGGTGTCAGTTGATCCCGAAGGTCCGGTGATGACGGTAGTTTGGGTTGCACCCGGCATCGTCTGCATGCTCGTTGGTCCCGACGGTCCAGTGATTATGGTAGTGTCTGTGGAACCAGGTGCCATCTGGGTATCCGTTGGTCCTGAGGGCCCGGTAATCACAGTGGTATCAGTTGCACCGGGTGCCGTCCCCGTCTTGGTCGGCCCAGACGGTCCGATAACCACAGTCGTGTCAGTCGGGCCACTGAGACCCGTGCCAGAGCTGCTCGGCACGGAAGAGGCGCTGCTGCCGCCAGGTCCAGGATTTGTGACTGTCTCACTCGAGCTCGGAGCCTCGGTCGTCTGGCTTGGTCCAGATGGACCAGTGATGACAGAGGTATCGCTTGCCCCCGGGTTCGGGACTGTATCACTTGAGCCAGGCGCTTGGCTAGTCTGACTGGGTCCCGAGGGCCCAGGGATAACAGTAGTACCGCTGCCTCCAGGTTTGGTAACAGTCTCGGTTGAGCCGGCCACTCCGCTTGTCTGAGGCCCAGACGGGCCGGTGGTGACAGTCGTCTCGCTCTGCTCTGGCGCTGTGCTGGTGCCACTCGGTCCAGACTCCGTGACGGTCTCACTGGAGCCGGGCACCTGGCTTTTCTGGCTCGGTCCTGAGGGTCCAGTAACAATGGTGGTACCACCAGACCCAGGATTGCTCATCGTTTCCCCTGAGCCTGGCACCTGACTGGTCTGGGTAGAACCTGCCGTATTGGTGACGAGGGTGGTCTCACCTGATCCAGGGTTTGTAAGTGTCTGTGTTGATCCGGGCACTTCGGAGGTCTGAGTAGAGCCAGACGGCCCAGTAATAATAGTTGAATCACTTGATCCCGGCACAGTGGCAGTATTGCTTGGTTCCGGGTTTACAATGGTTTCGGTCGAGCCAGGCACGTTGCTGCTCTGACTAGTGCCAGATGGTCCGGTGATGATAGTAGTGTCGCTCGGTCCAGGATTCAAAGTTGTCTCGGACGACGCAGTCACAACATTTGTTTGGCTGGGACTTGAGGACTCAGTGATGACAGTGGTGCCTGGCCCTGTGCCCGAGTTGTTATCGCTCGGCGCAGAGCTCAGGGTTGTCTCCGATGGGCCGAGCGCCGTGGTCGTTTGGCCAGAAGACTCGGTGATGATGGTGGTATCAGGTCCGGAGCTTGAAGTCGTCTCGGAAGAGCCAAGCACTGTGCTTGTCTGGCCAGGGCCGGAAGATTCGGTGATGACGGTTGTATCAGATCCGGAACTCAAAGTTGTCTCTGATGGACCGGAAGCTATACTAGTCTGACCAGGGCGGGAGGTCTCGGTTATTAGAGCAGTACCAGGTCCAGAGCTTAGTGTTGTCTCTGATGAGCCGGACACCGTAGTAGTTTTACCTGCAGATTCGGTGGTGATGGTAGTATCAGGTCCGGAACTCAAAGTTGTCTCTGATGGACCGGACGCTGTACTGGTCTGACCAGGGCCGGAAGACTCAGTTATTATAGCAGTACCAGGTCCAGAGCTTAGTGTTGACTTTGATGAGCCGGACACCGTAGTAGTCTGACCTGCAGATTCGGTGGTGATGGTCGTATCAGGCCCAGAGCTCAAATTCGTCTCTGACGAGCCGGACACTGTGCTTGTCTGACCCGGACCTGAAGACTCGGAAATGACAGTCGTACCTGGACCCGATCCCGTAATAGTGCTGCTTGGCCCACTTGACTCAGTCACAGTGGTGCCAGCCCCGGGAAAGACACTACTCTGAGTTGGTCCAGAAGACTCCGTAACAACGTCCGTACTGCTCTGTACAATTGTCGTGGCCGTCTCGCCTGAGGGACCAGGGCCGGCGGAACTCTCACCTGGAGAGACCAGACTGGTGGTTCCTCCCGGCACCGAAGGCCCTGTGTTTGTGATGGTTGAGACAGGCGAACCATTGTCAGTATAGGTACTGCCCGTTCCTGGGGCTGTCTGTGTTCCGCCTGACTCGGAGGTGACGATGACAGTACCACCAGGCCCTGTGACCACGGTGGTGTCGCTCGAAGCGGAGCCAGAACCAGGACTTGTGCTGCTCCCTGCAGGCTGAGCGCTAATTGTGGTAGTAAAACCAGAGCTGGGAGTTCCAGCATTGGTATTACTTGGCTCGGGGCCTGCATTGGTGCTGCCTGGGCCAGATGGGATAGTCAAAGTCTCCGTTTCGCCTACTCCGGCAGGGACTGTGTCAGTCTTACTGGGCCCTGGTGAGCCCTGAGTCTCGACGACAACGCTGGTTGTGCCTGCTGCCGGTGGTATTGGGCTCGGACCAGTGGGCCCTGGGGGAGCAATCGTGTTGCTCGCCCCGGGCGGGCTTTGGCTGTTGCCGCCTGATCCTGGGGGGCCTACAATGACGGTAGATCCAGGACCCGGGGCAATGTTGGTCTCACTTGGCCCTGGGCTCGGAGGAAGGATACCTGTAATGCTTGGTCCATATCCGTTCGGGCCTCCCGGGCTGGACCCTGAGGAGCCTTGACCGGTGTTGTAAGGACCAGGAGGGCTCACGGCAGTGAGTGTGTTGGTGTTGCCATGGCTCGGAGATCCGACGTCCGTGTTACCTGGGCCAGGCTGGCCAGGAGCGCTCTGCTCAGGACCGGAGGGTCCGATAATGGAGGCGCCGGGACCATTACCTGGCGAAGCGGGAGCTGTGTAAGTGCCTCCGGGCGAAGCTCCGCCAGGCTGCTCATTTTCACCGGCGTATGTCCCGCCGCAAGGGACGAGACTTTTCAGTTTGTCAGCCACAACCCTCAAATGTCTCACGTGTCCGGCCTTGAAGATACTCACGTTGAGCTGGTGGTGGTAGTGGTTTTTGTGATGGTGACGACAGTAGACACAGACGTTGGCTGGGAGATGTGGACGGTTTGTCCACAGATGACCAAGTCTGTACTTGTTGGAAAGTACGTTTCGATGGCAACTGGTACCTCTGTCACCACCTTGACGGGCTGAAGTATCATGGTGGCATAGCGATCAGCCCGTCTGGCGACGCCTTGGGGCATCGGCTTGGCATGAGCCGTGCTACCGTGCCACGCCAGGACGGCGAGGACCCATGCTGGGAGGGAAGCCATGCTATCAGCCACTACAGGTCTTTGCCGAAACAATTGCTTTCCTAGGCTGACATTGAAGAGAGACACAAAGGCTGGAGCAACTGTCTCACGGCAATTTCCAACGGCGATGACTGAGACTCTGTCTTACCTTTGTCTGCTTGAGGATGCCGATTATCCTTATATGTCTGGCATACGAATCTTGCCGTTGCCCCACGTTCGGCCTCATCATACACTTGAAGAGACTACGACACGAAGTTATGCCTTTTCCAGAGATACATGCCATGATCTTCGCCATCAGAGAGCTTCCGGAGCAATTACCGTCGAACGCAAAGGGACCGGAATGTTGACCAGGACGCTGGGGTCGTTCGTTGAGTGATTCGTAGCTCTTCCACGATGAAATGGCTTGCCTCATGCGTCACACATTGCCACAAAACAGAGCGTTCGCAAAAGTCCTCGATGCTGAAAACATGAGCACTTCGACTCGAAGAATGCTTGTAGTCTCGGGTAGATCCTAGGGCGCATCTGACGACGGCCCCGAATTCAGACATGACGGCTTCCAAGGCCAATGCCGCTAACACGTCTTCGGAGCGATTAGGGCGAGATAGCGCATCTAGCAACTAAAGGGCCCTTGCCTCTTCGGAACCATCTGAAAACAACTCATTGTAACAAGTCCTGGTCGGGGAAAGCGCCAAAGCTTATTTTGTCGCTTGATTCCAGCACAAAGCGATGAGCGGTTGAGTCCGAAAACAGAAGTATACAGAGCTCGTGGCAAGAATGTGATTGACCTCCTTTCGCACAATGCGATTCTGTGTTGTTCGCTGCTTAGCCTCTTCCGTCCATTTACCCTCGTGAGCACCGCAAAGTTAGCTTTCTAACTCACAGGAAGAAAAAGACTCCGAAGTCTGACTAGCAAGTTTCTTGATGCTGTCGCAGTGTTCCAGTTCGTTTATTAGAAGGTATGGCGCCCGTCTTGCAGTCAGACATTTGCGAAGCTCCCAGATTCTTGTTCCTCCGATCTTATCTATTGTTCAACTGTCTCACCATCGACTGTTTTGTTCTATCTCCTCTTGCCTTTCCTTTGCAATGCGTCGCACAGCCACGGTAGCGGCCGCCTTGCCGCTGCTGCTCACCACTAGCATTGTGGCCGTCTCGGCAGAAGATGACTGTGCAAACCCGGTCATGAGCTCTCTTCCCGAGAGAACAACGACAATCACAAATCCCACGATAGCTTGGAGCCCAGGCTTCGACTTCGGCTGCGTTGGGCCGACCAGCGTTCCGGGGATTAACGGCAACTTGCCCGGCGGTCCTCCAGCCAGCAACAACCCTCCCTTCCCTCCGGGTAGCTACAACCCACCTGGGGGCCCAGTGATCTCCCAAAGTGGCAGCAATCCTCCCGGTAGTAATAAGCCTCCGTATTCTCCCGGGGCCTTGGGCTCTACTGGAACTGGAAGCAGCGCGAGTCCTCCCGGCGGAAACGGATCTCCTGCAAGCAATCACCCTCCCTACCCGCCGGAAACCCCCGGGCCACCCGCAGGAAATGGAGGCACTGACAGCGGCTCCGAAGGTTATGGGAGTAGTGGTTCTGTCCCAGGTGGCGGCACTCCTCCCGGAGGAAATGGTGGAGTTGGTACTGGACCAGATACAGGAAGTAGCTGCGGCAGCAACCCCCCAATTCCTGGGGGCAACGGCACTCCAGGCGGGAGCGGCGGTCAAGTTGCAGGAAGCGGCAGTCCGGCGCCTGCAGCTGGATCTGAATCTTGTGCGGGCGTGGGCGCTAGTGCAGGTACGGGATCGGGAGCGACGTCCGCCGCACAGCCGGGGAGCTCCTCACCGTCCAGCCCTCCAGTCACCGCCGGCGCCTCGACTGAGACTAGAACGGTGGCGTGGCTTGTATCGGGTCTGTTGGCTACGGCTGGCATTTTCTTCGTCCTATAGAACTTCAGTAGCATGGCACAGTTTGACATGAGCCTCATCCGCAAAAGATGCCTTTTTCATGATTCACACCGACTTGGCCGATCTGCTTTTCCACCAGCCGCGTTGTTGACCCTTTTCGGATTTGCGCGTCGTCAATGCAGCCAATGTCACTCGCTGATGGAAGGGAGGCGTGAGCATGCAGCCATGAAGAAACAATAATCAGTCAAGTGCCCGGCTGCATGAGATGCAAGAAACCCAGATCCAGTGCTATTTTGGCGACGAGCCGTGGCATCAGAGGCATTTCAGCCGACTTGGTGCTCAACGCGAAAGCTGAAGAGATTGGTGGCTGCTCAGGCGCGCCGCTATATCAAGACATACCCAATCAGATTCTTAGACCGGGTTGATCTCATCAAGTGCATCGTACTATTGGCTGCATTGTCTCTCCATTGCCATATTCGGTCGTGAGATGGTCAGGGGAGAGCGAGAGAGAGGATTCGGATGGTGTCCTACGAGACCAGAACCGCAGTGACGGCAATCTATCGATATAGTCTAGTCTATGTACCTGTCTTTCTTGAGACCGAGGATTTCATTTCTTGCAGTTACCGAGCGCGGCTTCATAGGCTGCTGCTGCCTCTTTTGGTGGAGGCTCCAGGCCTGTTAATAGCTATGCCCGGTCAGCTGTGAGATGTGCTTGTACTGGTATTGCCATTCGGACTCGTCTCGCCGATGGAATCCTTTCGATGACGACCCGGGATGCATCATGGCTCAGCACACTTGTTCGCATCCTGGGCCGAGTGATGTGTGAGATGCGTTTAGAGTGGCAACGGGAGAAGATGCGCCGGGACCTGCCTCCTTGAGCACATCGTGCAGGAAGGCGCGATGCGCTCTTCACTGCAGCTACTTGCATCACGGAGTTCGGCGTCTCGCCTGTTACCTCATTCAATGAATTACTCATTCGCCCCAGCTTCGAACCACGTCCTCTTTGTTCCCTTTTTGATTCGGTTCGCCATGACGACAAACGCAGATGATGGGAGATTTGTGCACCCGTGTCGAACTCTGACGCGCCGGACGTGACGACGAAGCGGGCAGCGCCAGCTGACGGTTGTTGCGCCTCATTCCTGCCGCGGTGCGCTGGGATCGTGTCAGCACACGAATGGAATGACGGTGGTATATGTAGCCTCAAAAGATCCATTAGCGTACGTCCCGGCGCTTTGTCCGGTTGATTCAGCTCCTAATGTGCATGCGAACAAGGTCTTGACTAGGTGCAGCGTTCAGGAATGTCAGATGGTGCAGTCCCACCCTCACAATGAGGTCGCCTTTACAATGGCATGTCTCGGATGGAGAGTATTCCTTTTGCGAACATAGACTGGCACCAACTCCCGAAGACAGCTTTGTCGAGTCCGCTTGACGGAGACAACCTGGCAATTGGCAAAACCGAGGTGCCGGCCGTCAGGACACTCGCTATCCGCGTTGTGCTGTGCCGTAGATGCGTTTCCCCAGCACGCACCGCCCTCTGTGCCTCATGCAGTTACGACGATCGCGCTGACGATCAGCGGATCTTGACTTTTGCTGCACAGGAGGTGCAGCTAGTGTCCATCTCTCTGTCTGCCAGAATGGGCACTTCCATCTTGGTCTGTAGACGAGCCCCTCTCGGTATAGATCCACCAGAGAACACAGTCTCCTTGTACAGTGCTGATAAGGCAGGTTGAACAGGCGTTTGCTGCCTCAAGCGTCAGCCCGTCGACGCATATCTAGAGATTGCGCTTATCTGGGAGCCTTGTGTCTGTCACCACCCCTCTCCGCCACGCTGACAAGGAGCTAACAAAGTACGGATAGTTCCCGTCCAATTATTGTCCCGAGCTTCTGGATCCCCTGTATGCTCGTCACCCCATCTTGCTGATCTGCGTCTGAGGCGCTATTGAATAGCGGTCAACTTCCTAGCTCAGTCTTTCCCCGCATCATGACCAGCAAGCCCTTGTGGTTGTACCTGTCAAGGTGCTCGGCTCGTCGGCTCACAGTTACGATCAGCCGAGAGCCGTGACATCCGCACTTTTCGGGACACTCATGTCACTGATAAGTGTCTTACATGATATGCAAGACGGCTGGTGTTGGCCTGCCTGGTTTGAACCTAGAGTTCTTCGCCAACAAAAAATATGCTCCCTCACAATTCGTCTTGCCTTCTGCAATGACTGGAAATAGTTGGGAATATTCTCCGCTACGAAAATGTCTTTCGATTACCTCTCCAAGATGATCTCCCGCCTCTCCCTACTGGCTTTTGTATTGAGCACTGCCGTCGGAGCGACAGGGTGCCAGGGTCAATATGGTCCCAAGCTTGGCGCAGTTGCCTCAGAAAGCAGCATTTGCAGCAGAATTGGTACACGACTAATCGAAGATGGCGGGAACGCCGTCGACGCTCTCGCTGGCACCGTGTTCTGCATTGGCACCGTGGCCATGTATCACAGTGGCATTGGCGGCGGTGGCTTTGCACTACTCCGGTCCTCCAACGGCTCCTACGAGTTTGTTGACTTCCGGGAGACTGCGCCAGCGGCGGCATTTCAGGACATGTACAAGGGGAACGTGAATGCCAGTATATTCGGCGGCTTGGCCAGGTATCTAGCACAAGAGCCCGCCCATTTCCTCGACCCTGCCATGTTGTTGAAGTGTTTCTGACAGACCCATGACCTTCAGTGGAATTCCCGGAGAAGTGAGAGGCTTAGAGTACCTTCACAAAACGCACGGCGTGTTGAAATGGGCCGAAGTACTGGCGCCTTCTGTGAAGTTGGCGCGCTTCGGCTTTCCTGTCACCGAGGATCTGGTCAAAGTGATGGATGCAGCGTCCCCCAACGCCTTTCTTGTGGACGATCCGTCTTGGGCTCTGGACTTTGCGCCGCGAGGACGCCGCGTGAGACTTGGTGAGACAATGACCCGGAAACGATATGCGGATACTCTGGAGACTATCGCCATGGAGGGCGCGGATGCTTTTTACACTGGTGCGATAGGCAAAGCGACAATCCGAGCTTTGAAAGCGGGCAATGGAACCATGACGGAGGATGATCTCAAAAAATACACCATAGCTCACCGCAAGCCTATCGAGATCAAGTATCGTGGCTACAAAGTGACGAGCACCAACGCCCCGTCTGGGGGTGTGGTTGCGCTCAGTGCACTCAATACACTGAGCGGGCTCGATCACTTTGCGGAACCGAGTCGTTCGAACACGTCTGCACATTTCTTGGTCGAAGCTATCAAATGGGGCTATGGCGAGCGGACCAAACTTGGTGACCCATCATTCGTGCCGGGACTTGACGAGCTCACCAAACGAATGATCTCTGCCGAGGCGGGAGCCGAGATCCGGTCCAAGATCTCCCAGACGCAGACCTTTGGCGTTTCTTACTACGACCCTGATGGCATTGAGTCATTGGATACACCTGGGACGTCGCATATTGTTGCGGCTGACGCCAGCGGTCTGACTGTCTCGCTAACCACGACCGTCAATCTCTACTTTGGGTCCAATTTGATGGTTCCCGAGACGGGAATCATCATGAATAACGAGATGAATGACTTCAGCATCCCTGGCGCCAGCAATGCATTCGGCTTCATCCCCAGCGAAGCGAACTTTGTGCGACCGGGAAAGCGTCCGCAGTCGTCCATCTCCCCAATCATCGCCGAGACGTCAGACGGCAAGGTGTTCTTTGCTATCGGCGCCGCTGGAGGCAGTCGCATCATCACAGCCAACATCCAAAACGCTATACATTTGCTGGATGGCAGAATGAGCATCGCCGAGGCTCTCGCGCAACCGAGGCTGCACAACCAACTGGTCCCAGCTCAGGTCACTTTCGAGTATGCGTATAATAATGGCACTGTGTCTTATCTCAAGTCACTGGGGGACAATGTCACTTGGGTTGCTCCGGGACAAAGCAGTGCGCAAGGTCTGACGCGACTAGCTGATGGGTCATTTGCAGCAGCGGGCGAGCCGAGACAGAAGAATTCCGGTGGTTTCGCAGTGTGAGACGGGGAATACGTCTCTGGCCTAGTTTGCGCCACAAGACGTGCCAAGTGGATTTCATTCGGCTCATATGTCTAACTTTTTATTTCATAGGTTATTTCATATGTTATGAACTCTTCATGAGACTATGCGACTCAGAATCGCGCTCATTTATTAGTGCACATTTTGCGTTATTCATGTCCAAGTAGAGAAATGGAGGCTATTGCATGACTCGAGCTTTCGAGCACCTCATCTTCGTGAGACATGGCTGGTTCCGGAATGGTGAGCTATCATCGCGGGCAGCTCTGCTGCCTCCCCAAGCAGGTGCTTGATCAAACATAGGAAGGTGCCGCCGTTGTTGTGGTCTATGTGCAACACTGCTTGCGAGATGAGGAACTTGCTCAACTTGCTGATGGGGAATTCTTCTTCGTAGTGACCAAGAAAGCGACGGTGCTAGAATAATTTGCGTGAGCTTTTGGTGCAGGTTTATTCCTAAAGCAGCGCGAGCCGACCAGTGGACTTCAGTAAAGCAATCACGCAGAAGTTCCTTCTGGTATATACAACCTTTTTGGGCATGGTCGAAGATAGAGTCGAGTACCAATGCCAATCACAAGGGCTAATCCAATCTACCTTCACATCATGTTGTGAGACGTCTCCTGGCAAACATAATCAGTATCCGCACGAAACAAGGTACTTCAGCTGTATTACTGTCAGCGCCTGGATGTTCCAAGCAGTGCATCTTAAATCGAGCAAGGAGACTATATCTCTTCGCGTCGTGTCTGTGAGGAGCTGATCTGGGCTCCAGGGTGGAAGATAATCGCCAAGCAACCCTTAAGCGAGTCTTTCGTCGCCATAATCAGCGCTCATCTTTCTTGATCAGAATATCCCTCAAGCCGGTGCTTCACCTTTTCAACGAATGGCTTGGTCAAAACGTTTGCTGAACTCAGTTTTCATCCGGAAATGCAGCCATGCCCAGCGTAGCTGTGAGATAGGCACGGCAGAGTGCGTGCTGCGACTTCAGAGAGCTGATTAGTACATCAGAAGAAAGATATCTCAGGATTGATAGTTTGCTCGTGCAGGCTTTTCATGAGAAAACTAGCCATATGGTATGATAGTCTTCGCACAATCGAGAACTACTAATTATTAAGATCATGTCCGGGGTAGCGGGGACGGGTTTGCCAGAATCCCTATTTACGCACAGGACATTAGAAAGCGGGTATCTCCAATGCGTGCAGGCCCTCAGCGTATGGACTTGCACCGCTCTGGAGCCAATGCGGCATTCTCTGAATAAATATGCGAACAATGCACGACAATAGATTGCACTTGGCGTGCAAGTGAAGTTGCGCTCGAGCAGGGAGACCGCGCAACGCTGGCTGCACGCCACCTCATCGAAGGAAAACAACTCTGAAAAGGCGATCAAGGCAATCTGCTTCGATGAAGGGATACTAATTTGGAGCATTCTCTCGTACGCAGCAGAGGCACGTCTCCGTGCCTACAAAAGAGGAAAGAGGGATCGTCCAAGCGGTTAAAAGCATGGTTACCATGCAGGCGTCTGTGGGGAATCTTTGCTGCCTGCAGGAGTCAGAAAAGGAGGCGCAGTCAATCGACAATCGCCTTTGTGCATCAATTACGCTCATATATACGAAGAACCGTGGCGAGAACAAGCTGCCAAGATCTCCTCCTGCTCCAAAAACAGGTCGCGCCCGCTCATGAATCTTGGCATTGCGACGTGATGCGGAGTGAGGACGCACATCGATGCCATCACGATTGTTTCCTTGCTGCGTGCTATCTCTGCAATTGCCGAACGTGCGAACAGCCGCCTTGAGATATCGACGCTTCCAGAATCGGGCCTGGAATAGCAGGCGAGGTGATACGGAGCTGCTCCAAAGCCTGCTTTATTGGAGACCTACCCGTTGCATTATTCACTCGATTTGGACCGTTCATTCGTTTGTCTACGGTGCAAGTCCGGACCAATGGGATCTTGCTGTGGGTCATCGACAGACCGCGGACCATTTGAGGGAGGCAAAGCGACAGGCGTTCAATGAGGAGCAAAGCAGGGCGAATGCATCGATCGAATGGACGTAATAAATCGAATCGCCCGAGTTGCGAAGTGCTGTCACCTGTGAGCTCGCAGTCCTCGAGGGGGTGCTTTCCCGACCCGTTGAGTCAACATTCCGTCACGTCCCGATCGGACTTTGTGCAGATCGAGTGCCGCTTATCGCAAAACGTCTAAGCCCGCCCTGCGTAGCACCCGGCCCTCGGCGACCCGCCGATTTCGCGCCGGTCCGGGAGGAAGACCGCTTCCACTCAAACGTCAAGATGGTGAAACATCTGCCACAGACATCTCAAAAGAAGATCATGTCATGAAACCAAACCAGAATTCATCACTCATGGTTCCGCTCAAGATTCTCATTCATCAAGATGGAGGAGGTTTCTTGCACGTCATCGGCCATGGCTCAGCGACGCCCACAGCCCGAGATGGCCCAGGTGTCGTTCGGGCGACCGCCGCTCAGTAGCAATTCAGTAAATCCGTCACGGACACCAGACTCTGGACAGGAACGAGGGTCGGATGATCCGTACACCAACATTGAGGTGCGCCGGGCCATACGGTCTATGAATGCGGCTTTCGACTGGACTGGCCCGCATGATCCCGACAATCCTCGAAACTTCCCTCTGTCACTCCGTCTCTTCAGCGTCGTCTCCATCACCGGTCTCGCCTTTGTGGCGACTCTCTCTGGAGCCATGTACGCACCGGCGCAGGAAGACGTCTCGGCCAAGCTCAGTTGCAGTCAAGAATTGGCCGTCCTGCCGCTCAGTTTATACAATTTGGGACTGGCATTCGGTCCTCTAGTCGGTGCACCTTTGTCCGAGACGTATGGTCGGAAAGCCGTCTTCATGGTGACGGTCCCCATCTTCGTCCTGTTCATGCTTGGATCAGGGTTCAGCCAAAACATTTCCAGCCTCGCAGCCTGTCGCTTCTTCGCAGGCATGTTCTCGTCGTCTTTGATTAACAACGCCCCTGCAACGATCCTCGACTCCATGACGGGGAAGCTCAGGGGTGTCAGCCTCAGCATTTACTACACCCTGCCATCTTTCGGTGCTGCTTTGGGGCCCTTGATTGGCGGGTTCATCGTACCGGCAGGTGGATGGCAGTGGACTCAATGGACAGCTGTGTTCATGGCTGTCGGGTTTTATGTGCCTGTATGTTTTACGAGAGAAACGTACAAAAAGGTCATACTGCGGAGAAGAGCGATCCGACTAGGCCTGGACACATCTTCCCAGCGAACGTCTCCGGGACGGGCGTTTCGCTATTTTGCCACTGTACTAATTCAGCGCCCACTTCACATGCTGGTCACGGAGCCTATCGTGACGTTCATCAGCTTGTTCAACGGCTTCTTGTACGGGTTGCTGTACACATTTGTCATCGCAGTGCCGTGGATATTCCGAGAGTACTACGGCTTCAGCAAGACGGGCCAGTCTCTCTCGTACCTTGGTCTCATGATCGGCACCCTCGTCGCCGCCATACCTCTCGTTCTGATAGATTTGAAGTATTATCAACGGCGCCTCAGCCAATGGCGGCAAACGCACCCGCCTGATGAGGATGGGGTGGAAGAGCCGCTTCCGGCAGAAAACCGGCTCATGGGCGCAATGATTGGCAGTTTCTTGCTGCCTGCCAGCCTCTTCATCGCTGGCTGGACTGCGCAAAATCGCACACATTGGGTGGTGCCAGCAATATTTCAAGGTTGTGTCATGCTGAGCTCTTTGCTCATTTATGCCAGTGCGACCATGTTTATGTTGGATGCATATGGACCTCTGTATGCCGCCTCTGCATCCGGAGCCATGATGTTGAGTCGCTATCTGCTCAGCGCTGCATTTCCCATGTTTGCTCTGCAAATGTACAAGGCGTTGGGAGTCGGGTGGGCGACGAGCGTGCTGGGCTTCGTCACTGTTGCCATGGCTCCCATCCCCTGGTGCTTCTGGGCGTTTGGCGAAAAGATTCGCAGACGGAGTAGATATGAAACAAGCACGTAGCGCAGCTGAATTAGGGAAAGAGGGCGGACGTTCTGCTAGAAGAAAACTGAACGCGTGCGCATGGTAAACATTGGCGGTCAAATGAATACTTTCTCTTCTCCTTCTCCTTTTTAGAATCGCGTGGACAGGCAGAAGCTGTCGAATGTAGAGGCACCGATGCTGGTTTGGGCGGCTCTGATTGGCTGTCGGGGAGCCAGCGCGATGGATCGTGGAGGCCAGGGTCTTCTAGCGCCCTCTCAGTGGAGCTGGCAAAGGTCGTGGGGGCAAAAATCCGAACGATCAGGCAGAGCTCAGCACGCGCCACCGGAGACAGTCTGGCCAGGAGTTGGATTTTCCCCGGTGGCCGCAAACCGAAAAGTACAGATTGCAACTCGGCAACTGGCTTGATCATCAACAACAAGGAGACGACGAGGGCTCGAACGCTCGCCGCACAGGCTCATTGCCCTCTTCATTCCCGGCTCGTCCGGTATTACGACTTGTCGACAGTCCCTTCCTTTCATCATCATGGCGCCGCTGGTCGACAGTCCACAGATCAAACAGGCTGAATTGCTGCGGCCGCTCCCATTCCATTTCCATGCCTACGTCTGGCCCTTTGCCGTCATTTGGCCAATCTTCCTGCGCTACTATCTCACGCCCGACCTTTACGAGAAATACATCGGTGCACCGGAGTGGACATTCGTCTGGTGCGGTACAATCATCACCCTGCAATCGCTCGTATGGCTCAGCACGCATTGGAGCGTTGCGCTCGATGCGCGCTTCAGAGCTACCAAAGCCAAGACCGTCGAAGAGGCTCAACTGATCAAGGTCCTGCCCATCGCGAACGCGGGTTCTGGTGAGATTTGCAAACTTCTTCGCGACAAGGTTGGTGTCGCAGTGTACATTTTCTCCTGGCTGAGTATGAGACTGACCCTCTGGCACTTCAGACTGGTGGCAAGCTCAACACTTCCTTCCTCTTCCAGAAACGCCGATTTCTCTACAACACGCAACTCAAGACGTTTTCAACTCTACAATATGATATAGACAGCGAGCCGAAGCCCACTATTGGCCACTTTCAGACCTCCAGAGGCTTAGAGAAGCAATCTGAAATCACAAGAATCGAGCAACACTTTGGAACCAACACGTTCGATATTCCTGTTCCCACGTTCACTGAGCTTTTCAAGGAGCATGCAGTGGCGCCTTTCTTCGTGTTTCAAATCTTCTGCGTAGGTCTGTGGTTGCTCGATGAATATTGGTACTATTCGCTGTTCACTCTATTCATGCTTGTCGCTTTCGAAAGCACTGTCGTCTGGCAACGTCAACGCACGCTCAACGAATTCCGGGGCATGAGCATCAAGCCGTATGATGTTTGGGTCTACCGATTAGGGCAATGGACCGAGGTTCAGACCGATCGCCTCCTGCCCGGTGATCTGGTCTCTGTAGGCCGGACGAAGGAAGACAGCGGTGTCGCGTGTGACATGCTTCTCGTTGAAGGCACCGCGATTGTCAACGAAGCTATGCTTTCCGGAGAGAGTACTCCTCTGCTCAAGGATTCAATACAGCTACGCCCTTCGGACGTCGCCCTCGACGTGGAAGGTCTCGACAAGAATGCTTTCTTATGGGGAGGCACTAAGGTCCTGCAAGTCACCCACGGAAACCCGGAGCAGGAGAAGGCCAAGCTGCCATCCGGCGTACCCCCACCACCTGACAACGGCGCCATGGCTATTGTTACGAAGACGGGCTTTGAAACGTCCCAAGGAAGTCTCGTGCGGACCATGATCTACTCCACAGAACGTGTGTCGGCCAACAACTTCGAGGCCTTGTTATTCATCCTGTTCCTCCTGATCTTCGCGCTTGCAGCTTCTTGGTACGTGTGGGACGAAGGTGTGCGCAAGGATCGAAAGCGGTCGAAGCTCCTACTGGACTGTATCTTGATCGTGACAAGTGTGGTGCCTCCTGAGCTGCCTATGGAACTCAGCTTGGCGGTAAACACCAGCTTGGCGGCTCTATCCAAGTTGGCCATTTTCTGCACAGAACCTTTCCGGATCCCGTATGGTGGTCGTATCGACGTTGCTTGCTTCGACAAAACTGGCACGCTCACCGGTGAGGATTTGGTGGTGGAGGGAATTGCTGGCCTCGGCCTCACTGATCCAGAATTGAAGGACAAGAAGGAAGCCGATGGGGCGCACTCAGACATGGTCACTGTGACACAGGCTGGCATTGAGACGCAATTGGTCTTGGCCACTGCTCATGCTCTTGTCAAGCTGGACGAGGGCGAGATTGTGGGCGACCCCATGGAAAAAGCGACACTGGCCTCCCTTGGCTGGGGTCTTGGCCGTAACGACATCCTTGCCAGCAGGAATAAGAATGACAGCACCCAGGGCATGGTTCAGATCAAACGCCGTTTCCAGTTCTCATCGGCTCTTAAGCGCCAGAGCTCAGTAGCCACCGTTAATGGCATCTCCAAAACCGGAAAAAAGATCAGGGGCACTTTTGTGGGTGTGAAGGGGGCTCCCGAGACCATAATGAAAATGCTGGTCGATGTTCCGGCTGACTACGAGGAGACCTTCAAGTACTTCACACGCAAGGGCTCCCGAGTGCTCGCCCTTGCCTACAAGCAGCTCACTGTTGACTCAGAGCTGGGTGCTAGCAAGATCAACGATCTCAAGAGAGAAAAGGTGGAGTCCGACCTCATCTTCGCTGGTTTTCTAGTTCTGCATTGTCCTTTGAAGGAGGACGCCAAACAGGCAGTACAGATGCTCAATGAGAGCAGCCATCGCGTCGTCATGATTACAGGAGACAATCCTTTGACTGCGGTTCACGTCGCTCGTGAGGTAGAAATCGTTGATCGAGACGTCTTAATCCTTGATGCACCCGAAGATAACGTTGGAGGTAAAAAGCTGGTCTGGAAAAGCGTTGATGACAAGATCAGCATTCCTGTTGACCCTACAAAGGCAATCGATACTGGTATTTTGAAGTCCAAGGATCTATGCGTCACTGGCTACGCCTTGGCTCAGTTCAAAGATCAAAGCGGTTGGAATTCTTTGCTGCGTCATACTTGGGTGTATGCACGAGTTTCACCAAAACAGAAGGAGGACATTCTCCTGGGACTGAAGGGCATGGGGTACTACACACTGATGGCCGGTGACGGTACTAATGATGTCGGCGCTCTCAAGCAGGCACACATCGGAGTTGCGCTGCTCAATGGCACCAAAGAGGACTTGACCCGCATCGCTGAACACGCGAGAAACACGAGGATGAAGGACGTTTATCAAAAGCAGTGCGACCTCATGAAGCGCTTTAATCAGCCTGCTCCGCCAGTCCCGCTCATGATCGCTCACTTGTATCCGCCTGGTCCCGGCAACCCCAATTTCATGAAGGCTGCTGAGCGCGAGGCGAAAGCGAAGAAGATGACGACGGAGGACTACATCAAGGCTCAGGGCCATCCCACCGAGACGATCGTGTCTCCCGGCGCCCAAAGCTTGGCCACGCCCACGAATACCCGACAAGCTGAGGCCCAGAAAAAGGCCGCTGGTTTGGCTGATAAGCTTGCCAGTGGTATGCTGGAAGCAGAGCTCGGCGATGACGAACCACCGACCCTTAAACTTGGTGACGCATCCGTCGCAGCTCCCTTCACATCCAAGCTCCGAGATGTCATTGCCATTCCGAACATTATACGGCAGGGTCGGTGTACGCTCGTCGCGACCATTCAAATGTACAAGATCCTTGCTCTCAACTGCCTTATCAGTGCATATTCACTGTCGGTACTTTATCTAGAAGGGATCAAGTTTGGCGATACGCAGTATACCGTCAGCGGGATGCTGATGTCTGTTTGCTTCCTGAGCATCTCACGAGCCAAGGTTGTCGAGGGTCTGAGCAAGGAACGACCGCAGCCGAACATCTTCAACATCTACATCATTGGGTCCATCCTCGGGCAGTTCGCCGTTCACATTGTCACTCTGATCTACATTGCCCGTCTTTGCGAGAAGATTGAGCCGTAAGTACTCATCAGCACCCACTTCGCACGACTCACTAACACTTTTTCACTCAGTCGCTCCGGCATTGTCGATCTTGAGGCAGAATTCGAGCCGTCTCTCCTTAACTCAGCCATCTATCTCCTGCAGCTGATTCAGCAAGTGTCCACCTTTGCAATCAACTACCAAGGCCGCCCCTTCCGCGAATCCCTCTCGGAGAACAGAGCCATGTTCTATGGAATCCTCGGTGTCTCCGGCCTGGCGTTTGTCTGTGCTCTGGAGCTCATGCCCGAAATAAACGAAGGCATGAAGCTGGTCAAGTTCACCGAGGAGTTCAAACTCAAGATGGTCGTGTGCATGGCGCTCGACTACGCCGTTTGTTTCGTGATTGAAAAGGGCCTCAAAGCCAGCTTCAGCGACTACCAGGCCCGTGATATTGCAGAACGCAGGCCCGACCAACTGGAAAGGGAAAATGCGCGGAAGGAGATTGAGGCGGCGAAAAAGGCTGCCGAGGAGGAGAGGAAGAGATTGGAAAAGGTGGAAGAGTTTGAGCGCCAAGTGGCCGAGAGACGGAGGAAATTGGAGGACTGGAGAGCTGGTCGTCGTGCGCAATAGCATGCATCTTGAGGGATGGGAAAACAAGATTGGCCGTAGAATCCCCACTCGTTGGCCGATTTGTAGAGGTGGACGCTCCAAGACAAATTTTGTGTCAGGACAGAACGACATGTTAAGAGGTCCATTTGATCACTGCGTCGCTAGACTAGAGAAACATATGAAGCAATAATCCGCCTTTCGTGCGAAAAGACCAATAAAAAACCCGAAAGCCCAGATAACACGGTATAGTACAAAACATTTGAGTTTACTACTTAGGTAGTCTATGGTCTGTCATGGCACGTCCAACATATTGATTGACCTGTCCGAAATCTCTCAGCAGGACCTGTGCGTCAAGATCCCAGACGGACGAAAAGCCGTGCTCTTCCCCCCTAAATCTTCGTTTCCTTTTGTACACAAGTCTCAACTCTCCAACTGCCTTGGTTGAGTTCATACGGCTCACGCTGGGTACAACACACTGATGCGCCGCGGCCGTATGAAGACTACCTTAAGAAGTCTAGGTGTTCTCACTCGGTAGCACTTATTTGCCGGGGTTCTGGGCAACGAAAGCAACACCCTTCTCGATGTTCTTCTTCAAGTCACCGAGGCAGGCCTCAACCAGCTTCTCCTCTTTGGCGTCAATCTTGCCGAGAGGTAGGATCTTTTCGACGCCGCCGGGGCCAAGCTCGACCTTGCTGGAGAAGAAGTCGATGCCCTGGTCCTTGTACAGAGGGGAGTCGACAAAGGTAGGCTCGACGACGCCCTTCTCGCCAGCGGCAGCGCGGAGGAGGGAATCGGCCATGCGGGCACCAGCCATGGCCATGGAGAGCGTGGCAGAGCCAGCACCGTCCTTGGCCTGCACGACCTCATCTCCACCGAACTGGACACGCTTGACGAGCTCGGCGTTGGAGCTCAGATCGGGGTGGTTGCTCTGGCTGAAGAGGGGCACGATGGTGACTCCTGAGTGGCCGCCGACGACGGTGATGTTCTCGTCCTTGGGGTCAGTCTTCTTGATCTCGGAGACGAAGCGACTAGCGCGGACCACGTCGAGGGTGGTGACGCCAAAGAGGGTCTTTGGGTTGTAGACGCCACGGGCCTTGAAGACCTCGGCGCAGATGGGAACAGTCGAGTTGACGGGGTTGGAGATGATGAGCAGCTTGGCCTCGGGGGCGGACTCGGCGACGGCCTTGGCGAGATCGCGCACAATGGAGGCGTTGGTGTTGAAGAGATCGTCTCGGGTCATGCCGGGCTTTCGCGGAACACCAGCGGGGATGAGCACGACATCGGCGCCCTTGACGCAGGCAGCGAGACCGCTGGCACTGGCCTCATAGCCCTTGACGGTGGACTTGGTGTTGATGTGAGAGAGATCAGCCGCGACACCTGCCTCGGAGGAAAATCAATTAGTACGAGGCGCTGCAACGGGGGTCGGACGGTGCGCCGTGTTCAGTAGGCCCGCCGCCTCGCAGACAATGAGCGCATGCACTTGTCAAGCCATATGCTCTCTTTCTTTCTTTTCGTGTCACCTTGTGATGCAGTTAGAACGTACCGGGCCCGCCGCGGATATCGTACAGAGCAAGATCCGACACCTTGGGATTGAGCTTGAGAAGCAGGGAGAGGGGCTGGCCGATGCCACCGGCGGCACCGAGAACGGCGACCTTGGACAGCTACAAGGCATCCTACGTCAGCCAAGCTCCGCAGCAGAAATGGCTTGGAGGAGCTGCCAATTAGCAGTCGTATACTTACGTTGCGAGCAGAGGCGGAGAAAGCCCTGCGCTGAATTCTAGAGGCCAGCATGGTGATAGATTTGTGTGGTGATAATAAGGGATGAGAGTGGACGATGACAGAGAGCGGGAGCGTTTTCGGGCGGGTGGAAAGGTCAACTGGGCTTTTTTTTCCTCTCGGCTGAGGGCAGTACGCGAGGGAAAATTAGGACCAGATCGGCTGCAGAAGTGACGGGAGGGAAAACGTGAAGGGTTGCTTACAAGGGTGCAGGCCACCCAATCGGGTATAGCTCGGCGACTTTCGGACGAACAGCGAGGTTTGCATGCCGAGGGCTTTTGGTTGGGGATGGGGAGGCTTTGGGAGGTTTTGTCATGCGTGTTTCAGTGACGGGATATGTTGCTTCGTTCAGAGCAGTATTCATCCTTGCAACACCGCCTCTCGATGAGAGGAATTGATTTGTGGTCATGCCTGTAGCGCTCAACGGCTCCTTGATGCTTGCGGACGTGAGAAAGCCCAAATCCCACGGGAGAACATGTCGATGCGAAAGTGATCAGAAGTCAATAGGCGACTTAATAAGCTCATTCAGCAGTATTGCCATCAACACTTGCGCTTTCATGCGATCCGAGAACATGGTACCGTTGATGCGCCTCATCCGAAGCCGTTTGGGATGCTGCAGGCGATTCGCACGCAAGAACAATCCCACGATCGGTCTGACTCAAAGTGCTGCAGGGTAGTCACTGCCCTGCCCCACGATTGGTGACCTCATCAGTGCTTTAGAACAAAGCAACAATTCTTCTTTTTCGTGAAATGTTTCGGTGTCCAGGTGATCCGAGATCTTTGCAGATATGTCTCTTTCGCAGTTAGCGCAGTTACTCCCGCTGCCGGATGAAGACCTCAAGCAAATTCTGCATTATGCGCAGACACTGTCCAAGCCAGAAGCCGCTGAGCATTTCAACAACTTGCTCGGCGATTCGCCCCTGGCCGTTGACTTCATCGCATCCTTCAACTCACATCGCAAAAGCCCCGTCGAAGCGAGTACGCCAGCTGCTGGACCTGTTCCTAGGGCAAAGCGCAATGTCAAGAAGCCAAAAGCCGCTCTGCATGTGCCTGAACCAAGAAGGCTCCAGGAGAGCACGGCCCCCGCAACCCAAGCATACAACAAAAGAGACCAAGATCTCGACTACGTTCCTCAGAGGGCAAAGCCTTCGGGCAGCACCAGCAACAATGCGTCGAGATCATCAACACCGCCCGTGCAAGCGCCACAGCCCAGGAAGCAGCATGCATCGTCTGCAGGGCGCCTCATCTCGGACCTGCCCGCCAAAGCCAAGTCAAATCCGGCCTCGAGGAGCTCAACACCAAAGCCCGCCAGCACCAGCACTGCAAAAGTGTCAATAGCGGGTGGCGTCCCCATGGCGGGCCAGTCTACTGCTCTCACGGACTTGGATGCAGCCATTCGTGCCTTGGAAATCACAACGAATCCCACTCTGGCCGCGGGAGAGAGGCGAAAATGCAACTGCGTGGCCACCAAGCACCCTCTGCAAGCCGCGACCCCGAATTGTCTGTCGTGTGGCAAAGTGATTTGCATGATGGAAGGACTGGGGCCCTGCTCGTTTTGCGGATCTCCATTGTTGAGTGCGGACGAGGTGCAGGCCATCGTCCGGGAACTCAAGGATGAGCGCGGACGTGAGAAGATGGCAGCCAATGCAGCAGCCAACCGCAGAGCCGAAATATCTCAGAAGCCTGCTCCCTTCTCCAACAGAAGCGGCAATAACAACAAAAACAATGACCATGCAGCTGGTGGCCGGGCGAGCACGGCTCTGGCTGATGCGGCCGTCAAAGCTCGAGAGCACCGCGACAAGTTGCTCACCTTTCAGGCACAAAATGCACAACGGACGACAATTCGGGATGAAGCAGCAGACTTCGACGTCACCAGCGCCATGTCTGGGACCGGCAGCATGTGGGCAAGCCCCGAGGAGCGTGCCAAGGAGCTCAAACGCCAGCAGAAGCTTGTGCGCGAAATGGAATGGAATGCTCGGCCAGATTACGAGAAGCGGCAGCAGATTGTCAGCATCGATCTCGTCGGGGGCAAAGTGGTGCGCAAGATGGCCGCGATCGAACGGCCCGTAACGCCAGAAGAAGACGTGGACAGCGAACGCGAGCGAGGCGTTCTGGGAGAGACATCTGGCCATGCAAGTCAAGGGGGTCGGAAGGGAGGCGGCGCCTTCAGCAGAAATCCATTGTTAGGTTCCTTGATGAGACCCATCTTTGAAGTCAAAGACACGGACCAAGATGCCGTGGTCGTCAAAAGCAGGGAAGAGCGGAGGAAAAGATGGAGACGGGTGCAAGATGACCTGGACGACAATGAACATGTGATTCTTGATGGTGGCGTCTACGGTCATAGTGGTGGGCAAGGCAATGGAGATGAGCCGGCTTGCGGATAGACATGTCACTTGGTGAATTGAGAAAGCATAGCGAAAGGTTGGCTGCATCTAGCAAAAGGCGTAACTTCATCTGCGCGCGTCGAGTTACAAGGTCTTCGGGGCTCGTCGCTCCCAGCGGACGTATGCCGGCTGCACTGGGCGAGAGAAGAGAGACGTATAGTCTGTCGGCGGAACTGTACGCTTCCCGTCCAAGGTCCGAAACGTCATGTTTCGAACAAGCGTTGACACGATAGTGCACAGGTTGATGTATGCAAACTTCTCGCCGATGCAGCGATGCCGCCCAGCACCAAACGGCAGGTACGGGCTCTTGGTGCCCTTGGAGACGGCACCGTATCCGTAGTCGATCATATCGTCTTGCGTCTCACCCAATGGCATCCCGTCCCATCTGTGCGGATCCCACGATTTCGCGTTTGGAAAGTGCTGTTCGGTCATGTGCGACATCATGGGGGACGAGACCAATATCCTGCCCGGCGCGATGACATAGTCAGTATTCGGCACCTCGATCGGCCGCATGACTTTACGCATGAGCGAATGTATTGATGAATGCACCCTCAAGGTTTCTTTCACCACGGATTGCAAGAGAGGCAACTTGTCCATGTCCGAGTACTGAAGAGGCTGAGAGGCGTCGGAGCCTAGTACTTTGACCTGCTCCTGGAGCAAATCATCTGCTACTTCTGGCTGCGATGCCAAGCGAAGCATGATCCACGAGCTGGCTGAAGAGGACGAATGCTGCCCTGCCATCAAGAGGGTGATCATCATGTGAGCAATCTCCTTGTCCGGGACAGGCTGCCCGTTTTTGTACTGGCAGCCCATGAGATGCCAGATCATGTCGACATCCTCTCCAGCTGGCTTCTTCCCAGAACTGCGACGCCGGTTGATTATGTCCAGATAAATGGATCTCATTTTGGCGTGAGCGTTGTCCCTGCGGCGGTTCTGGGGCATTGGGGCCCACGGCATCAAGAAATTGATCGGTCGGAATCCCGAGTCCAGATCATGGTACAGCTCAGCAAAGTCCGTTGTGAGTCGCTCTCGGACCGCTTGCCCCTGCAACGTTCGGCTTGCGGTGAATATGGTGATCTCGGCCATGACGGCGGGAATGTCGACTACGCCCGATTGACCTCGAAAGGCAGGAGCCGTATCGAGATAATCCCTGACCTCTTTTTCGATCAACTCAACATACGAGCAGAGAGAAGCGTGAGTAAGCCCAAATTTGACGAATTTTTTCTGCTCCATGAGCTTTGCATTCGGGCAGTCATAGATGATGTCGCTACCGAAGACAGGGGTGGTGAGGGGGGCGTAAATCTCCTCGGCATTGACGTCTTGGAGCTTGCCATTGAGAATAAATTCGTTGCCCTCGGTGCCGAGATACACTGTCATTTTCCGGCCGAGAAGGACAAAGGTAAAGATATCGCCATGCTGCCAAACTAAAAGTCAGCCACAGAGATTGTTGAACATCAAGTCACGACTGACGAAGCCTGTGCGGGCTTTACCTTTTCGCGGCACCGGGTATAGAACCCGAGAGGATCAAGACCATAGGAGATTGCATTTCCGATGAACGGAAGCCAGTGTAACACCAGAGGAGGCTCCGTTCTTCTTCTGGGAAGCAATTGGAGAAACAGATTGATCAGGATCGAGACCAAGCAGATACTGACTGCAAGTAAGACGACGGCCAGAACCGGCGAGGAGTACGGCAGTGGGAGCGACGACCTCATTTTGGTGTCAAAGTCGGCTCTTGGCAGACTGACCTCTCAAATGTCACGGACGATCACAAAAGAACTTAGGTCATGAACCGAGAATCAATAATTCGAAATACTTAGAGGAGGATGAACAGAAGGCGACCGAACTTTCCATGTGGAAATGCCCTTCCCTTTACATGATTCGAACTCAGCTGGGGCTCCAAGCTGCTCTGGCCAACTTCCGTTTCGTATTCGGACCCGTGTTCCTCGACTTAACTCACCCGTGGGCAACTTAGACAAAAGTAGCAATTTTGGCTCGCAGCAGTTTGCGTTTCTTTAGTACACGCTGAGGTCGGGATGCCCATCATATCGGTCAGCTGCATGGCCACATATCTTCGTGCCCGAACGGTGCAACTACGGACAGATAAGGACACAACTCTGGACAACTTCTACTGAACCACTAATCACCTACGGCGTCTGGATTTGCTCAATGACGGAGTGCTCGTGCACCCTTCTCCTTCATATTGAGTCGAGCCGCGCGTGCCCGAGGCACATGGAACTTCCCGTGGCTCCTAGCGCTCGATAGGCCAGCTGCCCACCTTTCCGGCTAGTTGCATTGCAAAGTTCGTATTCGTATTCAGCCGCGACGACGAGCCTCGTTGCGCCGATCACCACCGCGACGTCTGCAGCTATCTTCACCCCAACTGCGAGGAAGCTCAGCCTGTCCGGACCGCGGTCAAATGGGTGAGGCCGCGCAGGAAGGACCTGTGAGAGCCTAATGCGGGACGGTGGGATCGCGTCCTGAATTGGCGCGTTTTTTCACAATAATTTCTCGGCCGCATGACGGATCAGGTGAGGGAAAAGCGTAATGAACCGTGTTTTTTGTTTAATTTTTGTTGTTCTTTCACAAAAGCTCCACGCATATTGATCAAGGCCAAGCCGACTTGCTCATGAGCCGCAACATCTTCATCCCAGGCCTAGAGCCAAATGCTTTTGCGAGACCCCCGACACCGGGCCACGTGAGTCGAGATTGAAGAACATGCGGGCGTCGTTCTAGTCCTTCTCTCACTGCTCTTCGTCTCTGCCCACCTCTCATTTCAGCCCAGCGCCGACATCTTCGTCCAGAGGTGCCGGGATCACGGGCCTTCCACCCGTCACTGGGACTTCATTCTCGTCATTATGCTCGTCGTCGCTCAGTTCGACGATTTCGTGGTTGGGGTGCGGACCTTCCACCCGTCACTAGGACCTCGTTTTCGTTGTTGTCCTTATCGTCGCTAATTGCGACGATGTCGTGCTCTGCATCCCATACGACGACTCCGTGCTTTGTATCCCATTCTAGATTGACGAGTTCAGACATCTATGCAAGACGGGGCAGGGACCCAGGTACACTCGCGTGGCCACTGGACATCGGGTTTGGAGGGGGAAGCGTTCCCATCTTGGGCGTCTGTATGGGCCGTCGAGGACTCCAAAGAAAGGGTCGATCTCACCTGCATCGGCTATATCTAGCTACCTTATGCGCTACCGTCGTCCAAGGCCTTCGCGAAAAACTCTTGGGCGGATTTGCCAACGCCGTCCTAGCCCCGGCTGATACCCCGATCGGCGATTTTTGAACCGCAAAAGTAGACGACCGGCGGCTTATCCCTGGGACGGAAACCCGGGCTACCGATCCGGAGGTCCTGGCATAGAGCACCAATGAACATGGAAAACTCGCTGGAGCTCCTCACCAAGGAAATCTCGTTCTGGCAGCTGACCTGAACTCAATAGCGCAGCCCCCGTACTGTTTCGTACGGATCGCCGGCCAAGTCGAGCGACTCGACGAACTTTCCCCACGAACCTTTCCCACTTGTACGCGCCTGCTGTGGGCTCCCTGGACTCATAAAAGGCGCTGGGCAGGAGGTCCGGATCCAACCACTCGTCGCGTTGATGAAGTTCATCTTCCCGATCGATATGGATCCAGCGCACCTGCCGCATGCGCATGCGCATGCGATTGCCCAACTGGGAACCGTTGACCGGATTGGGTTGAGTTGGGGGGGTGGCGAGAGGCTAAGCGATGCAAATCCTTCCATGTTGTCGGGAAGGGTATCGGGAAGGTTGATACTTCTAACACTAGGAGAGACAACGAAACCCCCCTTTGATGAGGAATGCGGTGATACCGAAATGATCGGCTTATCTAGATCGACCCCCGGGGTGACATAATAGTTCTGTTGTCCAACGAGGAACGAGACGCAAGAGTATGATGAGGCGAACGGAGAGGGCAAGAGGAGAAGAGAATTTCAAGAAGGCAGCCGGGCCGGGCAACACAAAAAGAAATCCAAATGTCCGACTGAGGCGATGAAGGGCGGAGGTGTCACGCAGCGGATCGCGACCGATACGATAACAAGGTAGCGGTCAGAAGGGCGATCTCGTGCTTCCTGTCTGGTCGGGTATGTGTTTTCGCTCAAGGGCGACTTTCGCTTTCTGTGTGCGTGCAGGGAGAAAGGGTCAGTCACGCCCTCATGGTCTCGAGGCGACGAGAGCGCCTCGAGGTGAGTGGAAAGTGAGTCGCTTCGCATTTCCTTGCCAGCTGCCGGCAGCTGGAGCCGGATTTTGCTACGAAAAAAATTGGGCGTCTCAACATGACTGGTCCACACCGTGCCTCGAGAGAGGCGCCAGACCGCACACGGCGATGACATGATTGTTTATCATTACATACCTTAGCTGTCACAAGTTGTCAGCCATTTGAGGACGGCTTGCGGAGAAACAACTATCATCACGGAAACAGAGCCATGCTTGGAGGCAGAACCGGAAGGAGTCATGGACCTCCGTGGCCACAACCTGAAGAGCGCCAGGAGCGAGCAACAGTATCTCCCTGAAGGCGTTTGAGGACCATGGATTACAGTCAAGCAAACCTATTTTTTTCTGCAGCTTTACATCATGATGCAGCAATGTTCGATCTGCGCCGGTCCGAAAATATGAGAAAGGAGCAAAGTGCTGAGTGGCTGCTCGGATAGATTTGCAGTGTATTTTGCAAGTCTTAAGTGATGCCTTTCTTGTTCTCGCCATCCAGCAGTCTCAGCGTAGCTACATTTGACGAGTCTCCCGGTCGGATCGGAATCTACGATGATTGATGGTATCTCTTGCAACTTCGGACAATACAAGATGAAGGGAGTATGGCGACAACGCGTCAAAAATGAACACGGTCAAAGAGGAAGGAGGTTGATTCAGCCATCCGAAATAACGCCCCAGGTATCTGCCTTTCTCTCATGAACCACGATGAAACAGGCTTGCGGCACTGGATTTATGAGAAAACTTTGCCAAAGCTCGGTTCACAGAGAACGCAATAGGCAGCCAACGCGTGGTTTTTCATGACGAACATCTCTTGCACCTCATGTAGCCGAGGTAAGTGCACATCAAGCTGGGACCTTCTCTTGGTTGTTGAACGGAGATTCCAAGATCCATTGCGGCTGCCCTTCTCCCGTGTCCGTGACGACAACCGCGTAAACATGTATTCATAAGGTGTCAGCAGGCCACTCTACCGGGCGCCTTGCACCTTCTGCACGTTGTGGGAACTCGATAAGGTGACCCCATGCTCGTCTCTCGTTAATTCCTAGGCTCCTAGCCTGCTGCTTTGGCGTGCAGACCTCCGAAAGAACCGAATTGAATCCACGACCGCCGGACGCGCCATAGGTAAATAGAAGCAGGCCGGTGAGGGATCGACATTCAGATTGAGGCCAGGAGCAAGGGTTCAGATCCTGGGCTTGACCAGTTTGGAAGCAACTACTCCGTATTATTATGTAATTCGACATCGCAACTGATTGTTTGGCGGAGATCGCGGACCAGGGGAGAATCAGGGCAAACGTCTCTGCTCAGGATATACGGAGACAATCGACAACACGTAAAGGGGACTAAGTCCAGCAACTCTCGGTAACGTGCTGAAACGAGGTGACATGGGTTCCGCTATGTCGAAGGTTTCGGATCAACATGTCAACACCGAGCACGACAGTCAGGTTAGCACGCGAATGGACCGAGCTCACTCCTCCTCCGGCCCGCAAACTTCTCATATAGGGCCGACCACGGACCGAGCCAACACGCAGCCCCAAAGTGTCACCGAGCGTGACCCAGCCATTTCGTCGCGCGAGAGAGCGGCCGATGGGCAGAACGAAGAAACGTCACCTGAGGAAGATGCGAGAGATGGGCAGAACGAAGAAACGTCATCTGAGGAAGACGCGAGAGATGGGCAGAACGAACAAACATCATCTGAGGCACATGCGAGAAAACGTCGTATGGCCAAAGCGGCATCGAAAGTAAAAAAAAGTGCTCGAAAGGTAACGTATTAATGAGCCAGATGGGAAACGAGTCACCTCTGACGTGGCGAACCGTGCCGCTAACGCCCTTCAGCTCGCTTCCGGCTTGAGAGCACGAGTTACCCACGCCCAATCGGAGAACAACATCTCACGTCCCGCGCAGGATGAATCAACACCACGATGGGCACCTTGGACTTTGCGTTACGCGCGGCAGGTTGCGAATCAAGAGGCTATAGCAAGAGCTGCAGCAAGAAGGCCAGGGCTAAGGTCAGTATTTCGAAGCTCGCCGCAAAGAGCGGCCAATCTTAGGCCGGATAATACACCGCCGACACTGCCACCAATACGGAGCCTGCCGCTGTTCACTCCTTTGCCGCCTGATGATACACCGCCGACACTGCCACCAATACGGAGCCTGCCGCTGTTCACTCCTTTGCCGCCGGATACTCGGGAAAGTCTAACATTGCCACCACTACGGAATGTGCCGCCGCCGGCTGATACTCCGCAAAGACGAGCATTGCCACAGCCGGTTGAGCCGCCTTATGACCCTTCAGGGCCTGACAACGACTTGGCCATTGGAATCTCACAAGAGGCACGACTCGGGGATCACTGGGCGACCTATGACCACTGGGCGACCTATCCCCGACAGCCCGATCCCCGGCAACCCTTTCAGGCACTCGAATCGCCCACTCGGAGCGAGCTGCAACAACACGCGGTAAATCCCAGTCATGGCAATCAAACCAACCTGGGAAACACGTTTCCGCCGGCCGGGTTCCAGGCAAACGCGTTTCCGTCGGCCTGGTTTCAGGCGGACACGCTTTCGCCAGCCGGGTTTTAGGCAAACCCGTTTCCGCCGGCCAGATCCCAGGTAAACCCGTTTCCGCCGGCCGGATCCCAGGCAAACACGCTTTCGCCGGCTGAGTTTTAGGCGAACCCGTTTCTGCCGGCTAAATCCCAGGCAAACACGCTTCCGCCGGCCTGGTTTCAGGCGGACACGCTTTCGCCAGCCGGGTTTTAGGCAAACCCGTTTCCGCCGGCCAGATCCCAGGTAAACCCGTTTCCACCGGCCGAATCCCAGGCAAACACGCTTCCGCTGGCCGGATCCCAGGTAAACATGCTTTCGCCGGCCGGGTTTTAGGCGAACCCGTTTCCACCAGCTGAATCCCAGGCAAACACGCTTCCGCCGGCCGAATCCCAGGCAAACACGCTTCCGCCGGCCGAATCCCAGGTAAACACGCTGCCGCCGGCCGGGTTTTAGGCAAACTCGTTTTCACCGGCCGAATCCCAGGCAAACACGCTTCCGCCGGCAGGATCCCAGGTAAACACGCTTCCGCTGGCCGGATCCCAGGCAAACACGCTTTCGCCGGCCGAATCCCAGGCAAACACGCTTCCGCCGGCCGAATCCCAGGCAAACACGCTTCCGCCTGCCGGGTTGCCAGAACCAAGGGCCAGCGATTCAGCCTCTGGATAGCGCTCATTCCGTCACTATAAAGATTCTCCCCCCGGACGTTAACCTCACCATGATACCGCCATATGCACCAGAATTTTTCCTCTCGTCACCGATCCCACGTCCAACGCCGACCAGAGCACCCGGTAGACGTCGCGGAGCAGGACGCTTGCCTCCGTGGTGGCCGCTTCCGAACGATGTTGATCCTGCGATTGTCAATCCCAAAAGGCCTACCCGGCACGACGAGTAGAATCCACACATGAAAGACCGTGCGGGCGAAAGTTTCTCTCTGGATCACTCGAGTGACGAATAGAGATCCTGATTCCCCCTCGAAGAACGTCAGCAAGTCTAAACAAAGGGGAGGCGAGGCCCGAAAGGCGTGCTGGCACTGGACCATCCAGAGGCTGACCGTTGCCAAATACACTGACGACATTGCATTTTCGTTCACGACGCAGGATCAATGGGCGAAAGGGGAGCAATTTTTTCTTTCAGCATAAAGAAAACCAGAAATTCTTTCATGGACGGCTGACGACTTTGCTTCCGGACCCGGCAGCGTTGTTCTCCTCTGTTCATCTGTTCATTTCGGGGAAGTACCCAAGTTCACGGGGCCTTTTGACATTCTCTTCTCCTCCTTCATACTTTCCTCATTATGAATCTGCATCATCTTCACACACAGCGTGTCTGAACTCTTTTTTTTTATCACTCCTTGCCCGTGATTTGATGGGCTCCGAAGGATCAGTAGAGGTGGCGGTCTTTTCCGTGTCAGCCATTTATTTCCTCTTCTATCTCTTTCCCCTTGCCTTTCGTGAGGGTCAAAAAGAGTGCAGCGGGCTCCAGCGAACGTTTGACGACGCATGATATGCTACTTGTTCGGGATCCGACGAATTGGTCCCCTTTTTGCTATGTCTGGGCGGGGATAGGCGATTACAGCGTGCATCTGTTTTCCTCTTTATCGACTTGGGGGGTTTTATTGTCCCAAGTCAATCATGGAGTCATGCTCTGGCAAGGAATTTTATTTGTTTCAAATTGCTTTCTTCACTGCGAGGAGATTCCGCATCATCAAGCCAGACACGCGAGGCAATCACGGTGTCATGCTCTGGCAGCGGAAACTTCGTCTGTGGCTAGATTGCTTTCATCACGAAGAGACCCTCTATGTAGCACAAAGCAAAGGAGCCATCGAGCAAAAAGAGAAAAAAAAACAGGATAAGAAAGAAACACGTGAATAGCTGCTTTCCTTTCATCATCCATCGCCGCGACGTGATGACTCTCGACCCTTTCCCTTCCTGATTCCCCCTCTAGCTTTATCCCACTGGCAAACAACTAAACAAGATTCATGCACTCATCAATGAGACGACAGCCTCGATCGGGGAACGAGGTGGTCTTCTAATATTCGCAACACACGGGCTGATGTCTTGTTGGCGGCTTGAAGTATTCCGAGATACGCCTGCCCAGCGTCTTGGTGCCCTTGCGTGTCAGTCCCGACCGAGGCGACGGAGCTTGACCCTGTCCTTGCTGCTGCTGCTGCTGCTGCTGCGGGTGGTGGTGGGCCGACATGGAAAGCATACTATCTCTCTTGGTCGCAGGTTTCGCACTCACGCTGCTCCTCGACGCAATGGAATAGTAGGCACTGTCGCGCTGCTGTCGCTTCGAATGCCGCTGCTGCTGCTGCTGCTGCTGCTGCTGTTGTTGCTTGTAGTATTGCGGCCATGAGGCATACGCGTGCGGTGCTGACGACTCGCGATCGTGCTCTCGGCGACGATGGGCTATGCACGACCGGATCGCGCGGTCGTTGGCCTCGGCCTCGACCAGGAACGTGGCATAGTCGGACGGCATGCCGGCCGTTGATGACAACGACGACGACGACAGCGACGACATGGTGCTGTCCATGGAAGCAGTCTGCTGGCGGTGCTTCTTGGCAAGCTGTGTGCTTCGCGTGTGCGGTGGAGCGACGCCACCATTTGCAGCGGGAGAAGAGGTGTTGACGGGCTCGTGCCGTGAGGCTGTCTGCACGAAACTCGAGGCTGCGTGCGTGGGCACGTACACCGATGTTGGCCGACGACCGCCTCCCGCTGCCGCTGCTGATGATGAGCCTGAGGCTTCGTCTCTGTGTGAGGAGTGGCGGTGCGCTTTGTCTTCGCCCCGGAGAGGCATTGCCCCCGACAGACGCTTGCTCCACGACCGGTGCATGGGGCCTATACACGAGTGTGTGTTGTGTTGTGTTGTGTTGTGTTGTGTTGTGTTGTGTGTGTGTGTGTGTGTGTGTGTGTGTGTGTGTGTGTGTGTGTGTGTGTGTGTGTGTGTGTGTGTGTGTGTGTGTGTGTGTGTGTGTGTGTGTGTGTGTGTGTGTGTGTGTGTGTGTGTGTGTGTGTGTGTGTGTGTGTGTGTGTGTGTGTGTGTGTGTGTGTGTGTGTGTGTGTGTGTGTGTGTGTGTGTGTGTGTGTGTGTGTGTGTGTGTGTGTGTGTGTGTGTGTGTGTGTGTGTGTGTGTGTGTGTGTGTGTGTGTGTGTGTGTGTGTGTGTGTGTGTGTGTGTGTGTGTGTGTGTGTGTGTGTGTGTGTGTGTGTGTGTGTGTGTGTGTGTGTGTGTGTGTGTGTGTGTGTGTGTGTGTGTGTGTGTGTGTGTGTGTGTGTGTGTGTGTGTGTGTGTGTGTGTGTGTGTGTGTGTGTGTGTGTGTGTGTGTGTGTGTGTGTGTGTGTGTGTGTGTGTGTGTGTGTGTGTGTGTGTGTGTGTGTGTGTGTGTGTGTGTGTGTGTGTGTGTGTGTGTGTAAGTGGGTGAGGGTATGATCTGTGTTTGGGTGTGGTTTGATCAAGCGGCGCAGGGCAGTCTTCCGTGTCTCTTCTTTTACTTTCAAGGCTGAAAAGAAAAGCAAGAAAGAAGCATAGAATTGCCAAGAAGACGCAGACCAAAATAAGCAAAAAAAAAAAAGAAAGAAAGAAAGAAACAGAGAGTAGAAGCCTGATGCTGCTCAGCCCGTGTCGGCTGTTCCTTTAATCTCCTTTTCTTGTTCTTTTTTTCCCCACTTCTTCCTTCTATTGCTCGTATCTCATCAGATCAACGGGACTGACAAACAGATTCGGCCGGGAGCGAAACTCTTATATATCCGTCCGTGAGGCCTTTTGTACAACCCAAGAGGTACCCAAGAGGGAAAACAAATATACCGTGTACATGCGTGTCGTGTATGTACGTCTTCCTCCGTCCCTCTGTCTCCTGTCTCTCTCTCCCCTGTCCCTCCGTATCCCTGCTCGGTAGGTCGGTAAGTGTGCAGGCAGGGTGGCACCCCAGCCGTTGATTGTGTCAGGCTCCTATGCCGGTGATGGGAGTGGGTATCGAGGATGCCTTGCAGGAGGGACCAAAGAGTAAATGCGCTGCTGATGCTGCAGCTCGATATGCAGTGCGACTGTGATGGGATCTTGGTCCGGGTTGACGAGCCGGGGGGTCGGTCTGGGTCTGGTGGCAGACAGACAAGGCAAGGCAGGGCAGGCAGGCTGGCAAAAAGCCAACTTTACTTTTTTTCGTGCAGCTTGTGCATAAGGAGCAAGAAAGGCAGGCAGGCTGGCAGAACAGGCTGGCTGGCTGGCTGGCTGGCTGGGGTTTCGATAAGCGATATCTGGCTGCAGTTCAACGGGGCTCTCTTCTTTTCAACGAGAAAAGCAACGTCGACAGCATGGGACCTTTTTTTTGATGTGATGGAGTTGAGTTGCAATCAATGCGCAGCATCCGACACAGGACACAAGCAAGGTTCTTATAACCCTCTGCTCTTGCTACTTACCTACCTACCTACCACCACAACGCCGGATAAAAACAAAAGGAACTATCAGCGGGTATGGTATAGTGAGTGGCATGGCGCATCTACGTACGCCTTCCAATGATGGGGAAGCCAAACGCACCGAAGAGACCAGATCGACCGAAAGGAAAAAGAAAGCAAGGGGGAGGCGAAAAAAAAAACGACAGAGATACATTGCGTCTCGGCCCATGTCCAAACACGCCACAAACACATCTCCTCGCTTGGCTTGATTACACCGTGGCAGCCAGCCAGCCAGCTAGCCAGCCAGCCCCATCCCCTCAAGGGACCAGGTTGAAGGAGGGATGGACAGAGAAGAAACAAGAGAGGGAGGGGAGCAGCGGCATGGGGAAAAAGTCCCGCAAAGACACACTATTTGCCGTACTGGCTTTTTTTGCATCCAGACCGAGAATCGACTGGACTGAACCTGGCTGGACCGGCGCGTCTCGATATGTTTCTCGCCATCCTCCTCCCCTCTTCTCCCCGTGACACGGACAGCAGTAGCCGCCGCCGCCGCCGCCGCCCTGCCCATCCGCCCCCTGCGTCGGTCAATCTGTTCTGGACTGCATCTTGGATGTAGGCATGTACTGTAGTCGCTTGTCGCAGCGACGGCCGGCCCATTGCCTCGCTTTGGCGGAGACGGCCGGACGTTGAACGCGATCGCCATCACACCGCATGGCATGGCATGGCATGGCATGGCATGACATGCCATCACATCACATTCAACGCACTTGCTGTCTCCGTTCCCCCCTCCTCTCCGCCCCCCGGCTCTCGATTTCCGCGCGTGCCTGTGCGTGCTATGGTCTTGCCACCGTAACACAGAGACATGCGTGTGGTATGTGTTGCCTGGCCTAGGTACCTGCCATGTGGGAGGTACGACATCATCTGGACTCACTCTAAAACGTGGCGTATAGTCCGACTGGGCGGCGCGGCGGGCGGCGCACCCTTCTCGCCTCCGGACGCACCCTTTTCTTTTTCTAGCCATGGTCGGAACCGTCCGGTTGGGACACCTAGTATGTGATTATTTTTTTCTTAACCTTCACTTCTGACATGTGTTGACAAGGACCGACAAGAAGATTAGATACGACAAATACAAAATAAAAACTCAAATGTAATGCTGCAAGGTCGGGATGACACCGGCACAGGCACGGGCTGGTAAAAGACCTCAACAAAGATGCCGCAGTCGCCGCAGCCAGCCAGCCAGCCAGCCAGCCAGCAAGGTCAGGGTACGGCATGGAGCTCACAAAATGGCTCCGATGCGACTCTATACCAGGGTGGTGCGGTCCAGACACCAGCTGTCAAAGCAAGGGGATCAGTGGGGAACATCTGAAGTCTTAATTCCCTGGCCGTATTCACGGCTTGCAGGCAGTCGGAGAGAGCGAGGGTCTGTAATGGCGACATTGAAGTTCATTTCGAAAACCCCCGGGAAAAGAAGACTGCCATCTTGCGCCCAATGAAAAGGACAGGCAGCATCATGAGATTGGGCGTGTTCGGTAATGTCGTATTCTCTGCCTCCCGTCCCTTGTCGTTTCTCATGCGAAAACGCCGTCCGGATCGGGGGGTTCAGCTTGCTTCCAAGCACAAGGGATCGACTGCAGCCCCCAAAGCCCGGGAAAGGATGAGCAAATGCTCTGTGACGCGGACATGTCTGCAACGGCAAAGTGGTACGATTTTCTTCGCGCCACAAGTGCGGGCAACACGATCGGCGCCACCGTTTCCCCCTTCCCCCTCCTACCCCTTCCCTGGCCGCTCTGAACAATGGGAGGAAACGCCTCAAAGTTGGGGTAAAGAAAGCACGGCAGTTTGGGGTGGCGCTTGCGTCTGTCCAGATTCCCACGAATGAGCCGCGACCGAGACAGCCACACGGCCAAAGCCCAGACCGAACTCGTCGCCCTAGCCCCAGACATCGTTCCTAGCTTGACTGACCAGCGTTGCGCGTCAATTCGAGATTGCTGCTGGTTATTGGACGCATATCCGAACAACTATTAGTTGATAGCTTGTCTCTAAATCATCAGCCCTTGACAGAGTGCGCGGCACACCCTTGGTTCGGTACAAATCGACGGTAGCTCATCGCAAAACATCGGACCAGTTCATCAAAGTTTTGATTGAGGGGCTCGAGCCTGTTCAGGCCGAGCCGCAAGTATCTTTTCAGTCAAAGCAGGCCTCTGTCGTCAACGGGATCGGGACGTGGTTGGTGTCAGATGCGGCTGGGAGACCGGGTCAAGGGTCATCAATAGCCATGTGCAAGCGAGAGATATCGGAAGATAAAAATGAGTGAAAATGAAAGGGAAAAGGACATCCCTAGTCATCTGTCTCCAGCGGCGCCGCATCGAGCCTTCTCTGCCTAACTAACTGCCGGTTCAAGTCAACGCCTCAGGGCTTGTTCTGGCCCCATAGCCATGCGACGTTGAGTCCAACGCTGGGTTCCATCTATCCCCAAGACTACCTAGCCGCATTGCTGGAATTGTTGAAATTCACAGATCTGCAAAACCCGCGCTCTCGTAGCACTCTTGCTTTCAGCAATCCGCGGAAAGATTGACTGCAGAGATAGTCAGGCCGTAGTTTTTCGACTCTCCGTTCCTCCGCCTGCTGGATAGCCGAGCAACATATGCGTCAGCTGAAGTAACAGAGATCCACCGCTCGCCCCAATCTACCCGGCCGCCTCTTCTCATCGGCGTCGTCTTATGCAGGTATGACAGTCTTTATCGTGTGCCGAGTGTCCGTTGCCCCTGAGCAACGGCTCATCAACCAAGGCTAATCGTCAAAGAAAAAAAAGAGCGTAAGGGACAGCAAAGAGAAAAGAGAAAAGAGCTCCAGTGGAGAAGTGAGAGGAAGGAAACCTGCTTATCGAAACTTGCGCGAGCCGTAGTCTTCCCGTTCTCGCTCGATCATGTCATGCTTCAACAGAGACGATGTGGCCTGATCGCCGCGCAGGGTCCGTGACTGGTGGCTGGAAAGCTGCCAGGGCCGCAACGCCTCCCATGACACTCTGTGATTCGACACCTTTGGCACGAAGTACGCTGTTGGCTACTCTCGCGCTGGCGCCATCATAACACAGCGTCAGGATTCTCTTGTCCTTGAGCACCGCCATGAGTGCCTCTGCGCACGCATTTCTCGTGCCGTCTGCCTTCCGCGTAGAAAACAAGCTGTCGAGTTCCAGCCAGAGCTCTTCGAGCATGGCACAGTCGTCAACGGGCTTCGCAAGGGGACTTCCGCGAGATGCCCCTCCTCGCAGGGCGTCCAATGGGATGTTTACAGAATTCGGCAGATGAAATGCCTCAAAGTCTGCGGACCCGCGGAAATCCAAGACCTGCGTCTTGGGCCTTGCGACGAGATACCTGTCCAGCTCCCCGAAATTATCGGCGGCAAGCGTCAGCAGCGTGTCTCGGTCATTGATCGGCTGCGCAGTAAAAAATTCGGCTAGGGCGTCCGCCGGCTGCCTCTCCCATGCATCATCGTATCGGTACAAGTCGACATGTCGGAGTCTCTGTTGGGCGATTACTTAGCTCGTCAGAGAGTTCGGGATGACATTACCGTGATTGATACGAACCTCATTGTTCAAAGGGCGGAACTTTTCGGGGCCTAGGTTTTCAAAGTATTCGTTGAGATACTGAAACGGGAGATCCGAGCAGATAAAGACGCAGTTGATGTCGCCGCTGGGTCCTGCGAGTTGCGATAGCGTCCCGTCCCGCTTCTTCTTCCCCAGTCGCTGCAACAGACCCTGCAACGTGAAGCCCGATGACGGGCCGCAAACAATGCCTTGTCTGGTAAGGTCCAGGGAAAGACTGTACGACTCCCGTGCACCAACCTCCTCTAGTGCGTCTACGACAGCCTCATGAGGGAACTTGACCTCTTTCATGAGGGAGTATTCTCGAGGACCAGGAACACGCTCTCCCGCGTGGGTACAGACCCTATGAATCCGGAATTAGCAACTTGTTCTGGGGCAGAAGTTCTTGGCGAGGCCACCCACGCAATCGTGTAAACAGAAGGCTTTATGCCCTTGAAGTATGTTCCGAGACCAGTCATGGTACCTGGATGATGTCAGCCAGATCTCTTCGGGAATTTGCACACGCACGGCGGTCCGACCGGATGTTCCCATCGAAGCTGCCAGGACGTTGATCTCAGGCAATTGCCTGTGAATTTGTGGACCGGTCCAGCGTACATGTGCCCTCCAATTCTGTTCTCCTGTCATCAGCGCCCACAAGGTAGAAGTCAGGAACGTCATAGTACGCACATCGTCATTCTGATACTGATTCGGGCTGCAGACGAGCTCTGACTCCGCCGCTTTCAAAGCTGCGGCCCGAATCCCTCCTCGATTGTCAACTGGCGTCGGTTGCGCGGGGCCGCCAAACAGTGTGCTGAACACAATAAAAGGTCAGAGATACAGCTTAAGCTAGCTGTGTACTTGGCCTTGCCGGGGCTGCTCACACACTCAAGCCAAAGAACTGCATGAGACGCAACTTTGACTCGCTTGTCTTATTGCTCAAATACGCGTGGACATCATTGATGCCGTGAAAAGCTCTGGCGACCATGGCCATGCTAATGACAGTTGACCCAGAAGAGCTCTCAATGATGGTCTTGGTCCGGCCGGCCTCAACACTTTTCCGAAGCAAATTCATGGCTATTCGCAAATCTCAGCCAAGAGTATTCAGGTGGCTAGGGTAAACATTCATGGCAGGATGACCAACCTGGCATGACTTTGACATTGGTCGCTGGATGCATTGACATCATCTTGGCGTAGACGCGCACGCCGTCAGCCCTGTACGGATTGAGGCATTCTGGAATCTCGACCAGAGGTAAGGGCAGCTGATGTTCGGGATCGAAACACTTTTCCACAGAGTCTGAACCTGAGAAGACGTTGAGATGGCTCGGATCCGTCATGATTGAGAGTTACGATTCGGAAGATTGTTCAGCAACAGAGACTTCAAAGGTAGCCTCACTTTCGGAAGAACCATGGAAAGTGCTGAAGCAGTTTCTCCGCGAGTGGTTAAGTCGAGGAGGGAAGGAAGACTAGTCGACTGTAAGGGTTGGGCTTGGACGACTGGATAAAAGAATACATTCCGGACGGTCGGGGGCCGCTTCTGCCTTCGCGACTTGGGGCCTCACCAGTTCGTTCTTGACTCCACCAGCCCTTGGAGGCTGACGATACAAGATTTGCGCCACGAACTGATAACCAAGGAAAAGATGTCGATCTCTCGACCGCTTACAGTTGCCATAATCGTCTTAAGTCTGTATGATGCCTTGTGATGCATCAATTGCTCATTCATTGCCCAGATCATTGGCTGGTGACGAGAAACCCATCACGACCGTCAACTTGCATCAGCTAGCGCCGTGGTCGAGGCCAGGACACCAGCGCAGAGACGCAATAGCAGGCAGACACATGGATCTCGGACCGTCGGTCATGGTCCTGGAAGTCGGCATTCGATTGTACAACTTGGGAGTGAACGATCCGGATCGGGAGAAGCCTCAGCGGGCCATCCGAAGTTTAGCGTATTCACCGAGCCCGTCAACGAATTCGCGTCGGGCCACAACAACTCTCGCTCCAGGCTCCTCTGGCTTTTTGAATCAGCTCTGAGAAATTCCTTGAGCTATCGCCGACGTCGATTAACCCGACACACGCGGCGAGGGGCGGAGACATCGATTGTGCCTTCGTCGCGGCTACCTGATCCACAGCCTGCCAGCCTCGATGCCGGCAGCCATTTGAGATGGGTATTCCCGACTTCTCTAGCTGTATACTATGTGACGTGCGGTTCAATTGATCGCATTTCGATCAACGAGGTGGCTCGATACGTTGCGCGTCCCTTTGGTAGATCCTGCTCCGCCACGGCTTGGTACGACATCGAATATCGGCAGGCTCGCAATTCGGCGCAACGAATGGTTTGGGCATGTAGCTTTGAACATAATTGCATAAATCGTCATAGGGCTTTGCTCCTCTCCGTGCAGTGGAGCTAATTGGTGATGCAAACTATGATTTTAAATCATCTTTCTCATGTGTGGTGCAAAAAGGCCATTAGATCGTGCAAGGTCATGTCGCTGGCTCCTTCCATGTCCAAGTCCCTTTCCCCATACTACCCGCACCCTCGCACCCTTTCCCCAGCGCTTGGTCGCCTGATTGTCGGGCAAAACTTTCTGGCGGGATTACTTTGTCAGCGAATGAGCCGGCCATCATGGGCGCGGCGTCAATAGTGCGAGAGCCAGACGACACTACGGCATCCAGATCAGGGGGGGAAGGGGGGCGCCCTGGATTCCGCAGGACTTTCACCTGCTCGACTCTCGAGGCGCCCATTACGAAAACGAGTGCCGAGCTCGCCACATTCTCGTGCAGCCTTCCCTGGACCCGACTCGCTTGTCCCTAAATCCGTTCGACCTGTTGTGCGACTTTGAACAAACACCCCAGGTCCAAACAGGAGGGAAGTGTGGGTTCGACTGTCGTATGTCTTACATGGACCGCCGTGCTCCAAACGATGACGTGCAAAGGGCGAATGCGAACCTATTGGTTGGGCGAGGGAGTGCAATAGCCTTGGCATTCGCGTAGTCCTCGACAATGAGAGAGATTGGCCGAGTTGCGCGACCATGGCACGACGTTTGCACCGGAGCTGTTGAATCAGCCTGACGAAGGCAAAGTGGTGTTAGAGTTACTCTCGCACGCCCCTACCAAAAACACGCATCCCTCAAGAAGCCCACATGACCACCCCTCGATTTCTGTGATCCCTCGACGAAAACACCGGCATTCTGAAATGACCATGTTTATTATCGACAGGTCTCCAACCAAATGGGAAAGTACTTACTGTAGCGCTGCGGGGCATGGCTACATACTTGGTATCAAGAGAAGAGTACTGAGGTATAGGAGATACCAAGGGAAGTGACTTCCTGCCCAAAGTCTTTGGGTAAGAAGGGTTCTACATGTCCAATGTACCTTCCTCCTCGGTACCTAGGCGGATACGTGTTAAGTCAGAGATGTATTAAAGGAGCTTTCGCTGCTGCTGCTACTGGCTCGTAGCGAGTTTCCCTTCTCGACAACATCTATACTCAACTAAATATTGTCACAGCTCTTCATCCAACAGCTGCCCTACGCCCCGGCGGCTGGTAGCACGTCCACCTCGCTCATGGCTTGGAGATTGATCATAACCGCATTGGCCCTCGCTAGTCCCGGGTTATCAGCAGTATGCCTCGAAAAAGCCTCGACAGTGCCACACAGGTGGAAGATGCTCGATCGTGTGCCAGAACCATCGACCCTTATGAGATTCTCGATTGCCCTGCGTCAACCTGGCATTCAAGATCTCACATCGAAAATCCTGTCGAATTCTAGATTACAGACAGATGACATTCTGGCGATGCGGCTGCCCGACAAAAAAGATGTCGAGAATGTGATGAAGTGGCTCGGCAGCAACGATATAATCACAGCAGCGGTCGACCACGATTGGATTCACGTCTCGACAACTGTGGAAAAGGCGAACAAATTGCTTGACATGCACTTACGGAGATACTCATTCGACGACAAAGCGCCGATCCTTCGAACGACAGAGTATAACATACCAGATGAACTTGCTGGGATCATCGATTTTGTTCATCCCATCGCTAACTTCATGACCCCCGAACATGAGGTGTCCAAGGCGACACTGTTGCCCAGGGATCAGGTATTGAATCAACGTGACGATCCCTGCTTTCCACAGACAAGACAAGATTGCCTGAGTAAGCTGTACGGCATTAACTACGTCACGCCCGATAACCAATCGCCTATTCGTTTCGGAATCACCGGCTTCTTGGAAGAATGGGCCAATTACGCCGATTTGCATGACTCATTCCTGCAGTCGCGCCCCGATCTCATTAAAGCCGGTTACAATTTCACGGTAGAGCTCCTCAATGGCGGAGAGAACAGACAAGAATTTGGCACAGCCGGAACGGAAGCCAATCTGGATATCCAATTCGGGATGGCTGTTGGGTACCCGACGAAGGTGACCTACTACAGCGTTGGCGGCCGGGGAGTGAAACTGGACGATCAGGGAGCGCCGTTGAAGGGCGAGCTCGACGATAATGAGCCTTATCTCGACTTCTTAGAGTACATCGCCCGCAAGCCAGACGATGAACTCCCTCACGTCATCTCCATGTCGTACGCGGACGACGAGCTTTCAGTGCCCAAACCGTACGCCATCAGGGTCTGCGACTTGATCGGCATGCTCGCTGCTCGCGGTGTATCAATTCTCAGTGGCTCCGGCGACGGGGGTTCCCGGGGAGGAAGGAAAGCAGAGTGCAGATCCAACAATGGAACGAACAAGGACATGACGATTTCTACGTTTCCGGCTTCGTGTCCCTGGGTAACTTCGGTGGGAGCCGTGAACAACGTTGGGGATCCGCCAGAGGGGTCGGTCTTCAGCTCGGGGGGTTTCTCCAGCTACTTCTCTCGTCCCGAGTGGCAGATCGAGGCTGTGGACACGTACGTTCAGGCCCTCAATGGCCATCTCAAGGGTTACTACGATCCCAACATGCGCGCTGTACCTGATATCTCTGCCGTGGGTACCCAATTCGTCACCGTTGTCAACGGCCAAATGACGATATTGCAAGGGACTAGTGCGAGCACACCGGTCGTGGCTGCGATGATTGCTTTGATCAACGACGCTCGTGTGCGCAAGGGAAAAAAGACTCTAGGTTGGCTGAACGGTGTTCTCTACTCGCCCAAAGTCCGTGAGATTCTTCAGGATATCACATCGGGCCAAAGCTATTCATGCGTGTTCTCTGACGGAAGCGCACCCGGCGGATGGCCTGCTGCCCGAGGTTATGACGCCATAACCGGCCTGGGGGTACCTAGCAACTTTGGAAAATTCATGGATGTTCTGGCGGAAGTGTAATCGCAAGTGGAAGAATGAGAGACGGCAATCGGCTGACGGCGTTGGATGAGTTCGCGAGGCATCTTGGCTGTTCGTGATACGTCAGACCGCAACATCCCTTTGTCTCATACAAGTTTGTAAAACACGCGTCTGTCATGTGGATGACTTACGAGCAGCATGCTTAATAATAGCGCATATCCAGCCCAACGGCCGTCGACTTTGTAACCGATCTTGTAGCGCGGATCAAGAAATGCCAGTCGAACGTTGGATGCAAGGCAACGTGAACGTTTGGTGCCCCGCGTGCGTGTGGGGCCCGCGTGCCATGGACGGGAACCCCCCACCCGGGAAGCATAAATGGGCGAATGATCGGCCGTCGCGACGGCGGCTTGATGGAAAAGGCTGGGGCCGACTAGCCCATAGCAGGAGCCACCGCGACCTGGGGCTAGTCGTCAATAACAGCCGCCCATAGGAAGCGCGTCAAGTACGCCTGCCTCATTGATCCGAGGCTGCATGTTTGCTGTTGCTACTACCCATGACTTTTGCCATGATTGCTCAAAGTCAATTGCTGCCGACCCCTCTTTAGAACCGAAAAACCTCATATCCTCCCGGACGTCTGGATGGCGACCTCTTCACCGCGCTGAACATTGGTCTCGCGCGTGCGCGCGTGTGAAGGGGGATCAGCATCAGACAATTGGCAAACGGATCGGCCGAGCAAGCAGCGCCCCTGTTGCGGCACATTTTGAGTCTGGATTCCCTCTCTGATCGAATCAATAACTACGCATGTGCACCACATTCACTCTTCCGCAAATTTGGCATCGATTTTTTTACGATGCTCGGCGCAATTTCATCGAACATCATCGCAGCTTACCTAGTCAGTTTAAACTGATCCGACCAAAGCGCGTACAATCAACGACGGGCTGTCAAACGACGACGCGGATCGAGCCAAGGAGTCGAATTGTTTGCGGCTAGCAATCCGTTACGCTGGGGCTACAACCTCTGACCTCTGGCGAAAATGCCCACACAGTCTGTTGGGCCTGAAGCCGACGAACACCTTCGAGACGTCGCCAATGCGTTGCTAAAAGCCCGCAAAGTCATTGTAGTCACTGGGGCGGGCATAAGTACCAATTCTGGAATTCCGGTAGGGCAAGAGACAGAATAGCGCAAGGATATCCTTGCTGACCTTCACAGGACTTCCGGTCGGAGAATGGTCTGTATTCGCTGATTCAGGCTCAATTCGACACGGCATCTCGACAAGCGCATCCGGAAGAGCTAGTAGCCAGCAGTTCAAATGCTAGCAGTGCGGATGCCAGCGATGATTTCAGCGAGCTACACCTAGCAAAGAGAAGAAAGTCATCGGATGTCGATTTCAAGGGCGGCAATGGAACTGTAGCCATCAAGACGGATCAAAGCGATGGGGGAGATCCAGCTGAGGTCAAGCTTATGCCCTCGTCGGTGTCAGGCTCGCCAGCGGCGGCAGCGCATTCGCCAGAGGCCAAGACCGCGAAAAGCCGGCTTGCTGTCGAGACGTCCTTCAACACACCACGATCAAAGGAAATTGGGCTTTCTGTGGCTCCGGGACCGTCAACGTCACCTCTATCATCCCCTCCAACCGAAAGTTTTCGCAGACGGACGAAAAGAGAGTCGTTGCCGTTCAGCTCATCACCACTGTCGTCCCCCCCGTCCATCTTGTTCGATCCGTTTACGCGACTTTCGTCGTCAACAGTTGGTCGTTGTGAAAGTAGCACATCGCCATCCGAGATTGATGAGGATGATGACAACGAAAGAAGCAACGGCGACATGCCTTTTGAGATGTTTGCAAGCTCTCAGGGTTCGGCTGGAGGTCGAAACACGCTTCCAAACATGAAGGGGAAAGATCTTTTCGATGCAAACATTTGGTCTGACCCCATCAGGACATCAGTCTTCTATACGTTTGCCACATCCTTGCGGCAGAAAATCAAATCCGCCGAGCCGACCACTTCGCATCGGTTCATCAGCCACTTGAGAGATCGTGGGAAACTAGTCAGATGTTATACACAGAACATCGATTTGATTGAGGAGAAGGCGGGACTTTCGACACGTCTACAGGACGGACCTGGGAGCCGAAGCCGCTTTTCACGAAGATCAACGGCCAACGCGAGTCAGCTCAGCACAATGGTGGAAGAAGGTGATATAGGCTTGAGCGGACAGCCAGCTTTTGATGCGTCGAACTTGACCGGTTCTCCCGAATTAAGCCAGATTTCCCAAGATTTGACCTCGCACGGGAGTAACGAGGTATCAGAAAAGATAACGGAATCGGAAGTGAGTAACGCAGGAACGACTAAGCCGTCGCAAAGGTCGAGGAAGAAGCAGCTGCCTCGCTCAGGTGTGGAGTGCGTATTCCTCCACGGGTCTCTGGCGCTTTTGCGGTGTTTTCTGTGTGGTCAGCTTTGCTCATGGGATGAGGATGATCGGGCGGCAGAGACATTATCGGGGCAGCAGCCCGAATGTCCGCATTGTGTTGGCGCAACGATCGCTCGGGAGGAACGCGGCAAGCGTGCTCTCGGTGTCGGCAAACTGCGACCTGATATCGTGCTGTATGGCGAGGAGCACCCCAATTCACACCTCATCAGCCCCATCATAACCCACGACCTCGCCCTGGCACCGGACATGTTGCTCATTCTCGGTACGAGTCTGCGAGTCCATGGTCTCAAGGTCATGGTAAGGGAGTTTGCGAAAGCTGTGCACAGTAAGGGCGGCAAAGTAGTATTTGTCAACTTTACGAAGCCTTCTGAAAGTACCTGGGGCGACATCATCGATTACTGGGTGCAGTGGGACTGCGATGCCTGGGTTAACGATCTCCAGTCCAGGATTCCAAGGCTCTGGCTGGAGCCCGAACCGGCAAAGCCAAAGATCAAGCGAGAGTCTAGCAAATCATCTGAGAAAAGCGTGCGGGAAGAGAAGAAAAGACCGCCGGCGGCAAACCCTGTGGCATTGCGTGACACGAAAGTCACGGGTGCCTATTGGACAAGCAAGGTACTCAAGGAACTGCACCGGATCACGTGCCCATTGGAAATCAGCGTGGAGGAAGCACCTGCTCGTGGACCTGCCCGTCGGCTTTCCATGTCCATCATTATTCCCTGCTCAGAGGCAGTCGGACCTGCATCTGATGCAGCAGACGGCAATCACCAGAGGCTTGCCAAGACCAAGACCAAGCGAGCTCGCAAATCGGCTCCCGGAGCTCTGGAGAAGACGCACGACAGATTGTCAACGGCCAAGACGAAGCGTGCAAGATCGGTGAAGCATGAGAACGGCCCAGCAGGTGCTGCAACGCCCAAATCGCAAATAGAATTCAAGGCTGGCTCTGGGACGGCGAAACCATCTCCTGCCACCTTCACGTTGGACGGTGCAAGCTCTATTCTGAGTTCAGTCAAAGTCAACCCGCGGGTTCGGAAGAGAAAGGTCATTGACGGCGAGGAAGTTCCTGCACCATTCGTCGGGAGGAGACGTGGCGGCAAGGCGGCAACAAAGGTGAACAAGGACGAGTTGAAGCTGCCTCCAATACAGCCCCCCACCATGGCCCAACCAGCATCACCGTGCGACAAACTTCAGCCCATGGAGCCTAGGAGCAAAGCGATTGGGCCCTTGTCTTTGCTCTCACCAAATTTGCGGAGTGCTGGCATTTTCCAAAAGACCAATGCCTTTTATATTGAGGACCCGATTGTCCGGCTGTTTGGTGAGGCACCGTCTTGGTCACACGGTGCCAGCGACTTGGAACAGACAACGCTGTGCCAACACGAAGCCGAAGAAGAGGCGCGCGTGGCATTGACACTTACTGTCATGAGGAACGGCAGTCCGACGAGGAAGATTGAGCCGCGGAGACCAGGGCTAGGGAGTCTGGCTAGTCAATTGATGAGATGGGGCGCGACCTGGGACTATGGAAAGGGATGAATTGACAGTGAGGCGTCTCTGACTCTTGTGTTTCAAGGCGATATGCGGTGTGAATAGTTGGTTGATGAATCATGACGAGGTGGAATAGAAGGTCTGGCGCATTGGGTGGTGGAGTTTTTTCATCAGACTAGCTACAATTTAATTGACAGCGGGCATTTTTTGGATTCATCTCCATGAATGCATCAGAGCGTAGGGGTGCACATGTAAGTCACGATCAATGGGCAGTCGCCGAGCAGGAGGCCGAGATGTATGCGATCTGATCCTACCCTACATCTTGGCCATTTTCGTCTCGTTTCCGCTCAATGGGTCAATGCAGGCAGGGAAGGCTCTTGCGTTGAGACGAATGGCCATCCGTCTATGCCAGGGGCGTAGGTTTGGTCCGGAAAGTCCGGGCAGCGTAAAGGCGCAATTGACTTTGGAAGGCAGAGCGCGTAGTGGTAGTCATTTGCGAGCTCGGGGCTGCTAGCGGGCGGCGGCTGGAGGGCGCGATTGACATGTTGGCATGAAAGCAAAGCGGGGGAGGGAGAGCCCGTTGATGGCACAGCGGCGGCGGCGTTGAGTCACACTCGTTCCGTTGTCGTTATAAGTCGTCCAGTATCAGTCACATTTTATTCTTTCTTGGTTTTCCAACTTGATTTTATTTTTTGAATATCAATTGCAATCCCCCCCTCCCCCTCCTCTGTTTCTGAACACGTCTTTGTATTCGTCGCGATGGGATCACAGGACGTCGTTGCGCTCAGAAGCAAGACAGGCGTACCGGTCAAGCCGTTCGGGCACCAGTGGAGGGAGGATTTCCTCTTTGACCCGGAATGGCACAACCTAAACCACGGTATGTGCAACCCTTTGCCTGCTCTGCCTCTCCGTTCCTCCCATCCATGCCAGTCAGAGCACTTTAGAAGAGAGTGGGAGAAGCAGAAAAAAGAAAAGGACATAAAACGGGGTGGCAAGTTGTTGTATACTTAAAAAAAAAAAAAAAAAAAAAAAATGTATGAAAAAAAAGAAATCCTCTAGAGATACCCATGGGCTTCCATCTTCTTATAGCCAAGCAGCCGTCACCACCGAAACAGATACGCATATCAAAGGTCACTCTTTTTAATTCTCTTTTTGTGCTGTGATTTTCTAGGTTCCTACGGCACATATCCGCTCGCCATCCGTGACAAGCTCCGGGCGTACCAAGACCAGGGCGAGGCGCGGCCCGACCAGTTCCTGCGCTTCCGCGAGCCCAAGCTGCTGGACGCGTCGCGCGCGGCCGTGGCCTCGCTCATCAACGCGCCCCTCGACACGGTGGTGTTTGTGGGCAACGCGACCGAGGGCGTCAACACGGTGCTGCGCAACCTCGTCTGGGGGGACGCCGACGACGGCAGCGGCAGCGGCAGCAGGCCCGACGTGGTCTTCAGCTTCTCCACCGCGTACGAGGCGTGTGCCAAGGCCGTCGACTACCTGGCCGAGTACCACGGCAGCGCGAAGCTGGAGCACCGCGAGATCCCGCTCCAGTACCCGGTCGAGGACGCCGACATCGTGCGGGCGTTTCGCGAGGCGGTGCGGCGTGTGCGGCAAGACGAGGGGAAGCGCGCGCGGCTGGCCATGTTCGACGTGGTGTCGTCGCGGCCGGGCGTCGTCTTCCCCTGGGAGGAACTGGTGGCCGCGTGTCGGGAGCTCGGGGTGCTGTCGCTGGTCGACGGCGCGCAGGGCATCGGCATGGTGCCGCTGGAGCACCTCACCGACGCCGACCCGGACTTTTTCGTCTCCAACTGTCACAAGTGGCTGCATGTGCCGCGGGGCTGCGCCTTCCTGTACACGCCGCTGCGCAACCAGCACCTCATCCGCACCACCGTCGCCACGAGCCACGGCTTCGTGCCCCGGAGCGCGCAGCAGCAGCGCACGAATCCCCTCCCGCCGCGCGAGGGCGGCAACGCCTTCACCAACAACTTTGCCTTTGTCGGCACAAAGGACACGGCGCCGTACTTGTGCGTCAAGGACGCCGTGGCCTGGAGGCGGGACCGCTGCGGCGGCGAGGACGCCATCAGGGCCTACCTGTGGGATCTGAACAAGAGGGGCGTCAGGCTCGTCGCCGAGCGGCTGGGCACCACGTTCCTGGACAATGCCAAGGGCACCATGACCAACTGCGCCATGGGGAACGTGGCCCTGCCCGTGTTGATAGTGGATGATGGGGAAGACGAAAGAGAAGGGGATTCAAGCGGAGGAGGGGGAACTACGCAGGGAAGCAGCAACAGCAGCAGCGTGAAAAACGAAACCGCCAAGAGTACGGATGTGCCGGTCGCGAGAAAACACCAGGGGCGGTTGTTTCAGTGGGTAGCCGAGACCCTGGTGGGCGATTACAAGACCTTCGTGTCGCAGTTCATGATTGGGAACCGGTACTGGGTCCGCATTAGCGCGCAAATTTACCTCGAGCTGAAGGACTACGAGCTCGCCGCCGACGTGTTGACGAGCCTGTGCGAGAGAATCAAAAACAAGGAGTATCTAGAGTAGAGTCCTGTTTCGGTGCTTCGTCTTGCCGGCTGCAGCAGAGGCGGAGGGCGGGCAAGCTGTGTGGCCACCGCGTGCTGCTGCACAGGAATGGATCGAGCAATGAAGATGAATTTGAAAAACCCATGACGGAAACAACAAGTGCAAGGTGAAGGGTGGCAAAGAGAGGGTCAAAAGGCGAGCGGCCAGTAGAAATAGGACTTGGCTGCTCTCTTGGACCAAAACTGACATTCACACCAGCGTCATCCTCACACATGCTCGCCGCGGGTAGCGCTATCGTCCACGTTGAAACCGGAACGTGTCCCACCAAGGGTCGTCTCCAACCCGCCGACGCTCAGCTGGCTTCGTGATGCTTTATTTAGAGGCAGAGTTGCTGCGCAATAGTTTACATAATACGTGACCAAAATCGTCCTGGCTCTCCCTGCGCCGCCCGGTCGCACACGACTGTTGCAGCAGCACTCCGGCCGAGAGGATGCCGTCGTTCTGGCAGAGCGGAGAAGTGCTGTCCCGCATGAACCATGGGCACCCGCAGACGGGCCCCGGAGATGAGGCCCTTGCTCTCCGCACTGCTGACGATATGTGCCGTCTCGTGTGAGCAATTCTCGCGTGACCACTGTTGCCATAAAACGCCGAACGAGGGAAAACGACCGTCAAGCAGTACCATGAAATGTGAAGAATGAAATTGCGCGCGGGCTGACCGAGGCGCGCTGCACCAGATTAACAAAGGACCATCACTTGACCTCGAAATGCGAGGGCAAGGTCCGCGTCTCTCTGGCTGCTGCACTGCATTGCACAAGGTAGCTTGCCAAGCCCTTTGTTCGTCGGTCGCTGCCTCTTGACGCACATAGCGATTGATACTCGCTCGGCACGAACACATCCACCACCAAACGGCCGATCCTCATGGTGATGCGCGCACGGAAGCAAGCAACCCTCTTTTTATCTTGTTTTCCCAACCTGCTGCTCTCCCTCTTGCCGCTTGCTATTTTTACGCACCTTTCTTCCAATCGATCTTTGTGTCTCGGAGGGAAGGAGTAAAGACATCTTCCGTGGTCGCGTTTGAACGAATTGTAGGCTTCTGACTGAGGTCGGTTTCATCCTTGTTTGGAGAGACCACCCCCCCGGGCTGCGTATGTTTCGACGTAACTCAGTCACTCTTTTTTATTCCCTATAACATGTACTCGACTCGGATCGGCATGGTCGGGGGAGACTAGAGAAACATGGGGACGCCGACGGGACAAGCGCCGGATCATGTCGTGCACGGTTGGGTTGGTGAAACTGCGTGACGAATGGCAGCTCTTCTCTTGCCCGGGTCTGCGAACACAGCGCTCCCTAGCGCCTCTCATTCTCTCTTTGCCTTGCTTCGCCCTGCGTCTTGAGTTTTATGAGCCAAGTCTGTGCTACTTACTCCCAAATGGCTCATCGCTTCATGGGAGTCTCAAGCAAGAGTGTCGAATTGTTCGGACGACAGACGACACACGCAAAATCGGACGTGCTTGTCTCGCCGCTGTTTCTGAATGGACGACAGTATTCCATTTCCTCTTACAAATGATGGCATGTTGCTTGCGAAATTGGGGTCCAAGGCTAAACGCCTGATTCTACGAGGCGGCAAAGCAAGTTCGGTCAACTGGACGGACAAACGGCATTGCATTCGGAAAAGAGCATTGGGCTGCGACCGATAGTCAATGCCATGATATAGAAAAGCGACTTGTCATGCTGGGGAAATGTCGGCACGCAGTAAACACGACTATTCGGCAGATCATCATGCCTTTTCTTTCCCTCTCTCTCGTTTCCCCCCCCAATTGCACTCTGCACTCTCGCACGCTGCATCGACGACGGCAAGAGCGAGCCAGCATGGCTTCGGCCCCACAGGCCATGACTGCTTCTTACTCTCTCAGCCAATCAGCCCCGGTCGTCGTCAGCTATCCTATGCCGGTCCCCACCCGGTTTGGCGACAGTCCGCGTTTTGGGATCGAGGCAGAGTGTTTGAAGTGCCATTCTACCCGTGGCACTACACCACGCCCCCCCATGGCCGGCATAGCCCGCCGCGTCACACGCCCGCGAGTGTCGGCATACCTTTCCGCGAGGGATTTCCCTTGCGCCTTGATGCGCGCGCGATGCCCCATGGACCGTTGCCAGAATGTTGCGAAACGCCTCCCGCGTGGACGTGGCTGGCTGGACTGGCCGGCCCTGCCCCTGGCCCGCCGCCTCACATCAGGAGACATACAAGAAGTCCGTTGTTTCCTCCTTGTCTGAGGTCTTGGCTCTCGTGGGGAGATCAGATACAATATAGGTTCTTCCTTCGTCAAGAGCCGTTCCTCGTCGTCTCTTCATTCCTTTCTTTGTTGCCTTTCCAACCTGAGTCGTTTGCTCAGCGAGGCACAATTTCGACTGGGTCGATTTTCTCTTCTTTTAGCTCAGGAGCTTTCTCTCATTACAATTACTTCTGTTCGCGCGAGACCGCCTGGTGTGAGTCTACATGTGTGACGAGATCCGACCAAGACTTTAAGACGTCTATAAACGCATCGGGAGCTGGTCTTTTCCTCCCTCTCTATTCACTTATACGACAAGGAAACGCATTTCCAAAAAAATGCATACCCAATCTTTTCTCGCACTCTTGTGCGCCTTCTTCTCCTTGATGACGGTGTCGGTGGCAGATATCCAGAAACGCTCGTTTTCCGTCGAGCGAGTCGCCAATCCCAATTTCGCGGGACACAATGGCCCCCGGGCACTGATCAAGGCATACCGAAAGTTTCTCATGCCACTGCCCGATGGCTTGATGGAAGCCATGGAGGCTCAGCAGAAGAAAGACGCCGCTGCCGCCGCTGCCGCGACGAAGAGGAACGTGAAGCCCTCATTCAAGTACTACACTCGGGACGACGCTGCCAAGAGAGGCATCATTGACGATGTGCTAGGCGGGCTGGGCCTGGGAGGTGGCGCAAAGAAGAAGGGCGCCCAGGGTGCCGGTGCGACCCCAGCTGCTGGCGCGGCCCCAGCTACCGGTGCAGCCAAAGGCGCTCAAAATCAGGCCGGCAAGGGCAAGGGCAAGGGCAAGGGCGCCGGTGCTGGCGCTGAGCAGGGCGCCGGCAACCAGCAAGCTGGCAACAGGAACAACCAGACCACCAACGCCAACGGCAACGCGGGTGCCAGACAAGGTGCCGGTAACAACAACGGCGGCAACACCGGTACGAACGGCACAAACGCGGTTGGTGGCAACAGACAGGTCGGCAGTGTCGCTGCCAACCCGGAGAAGATGGAGGCCGAGTTCATCTCTCCTATCAAGATTGGCGGACAGACGGTCAACGTCGACTTTGACACGGGCTCCTCGGACCTGTGGGTCTTTACCAGCGCTCTCGATCCTCAGATCACAGCCAATCACCGCATCTATGACCCGACCAAGAGCACCTCGTTCAGGGCTGTGGAGCAGAACAGCTTCAACATCAGCTACGGTGACGGCTCGGGTGCCTCGGGCACGGTCGGCATGGATGTGGTTGATGTTGGCGGCGCCAGCTTCCCCAACCAGGCCGTCGAGCTGGCCAACAAAGTGTCTCAGCAGTTTGCACAGGACCAGACCAATGACGGACTCATGGGCCTGGCCTTTTCGCAAATCAACACGGTCAAGCCCCAGAAGCAGAAGACTTTCCTTGACAATGTCAAGACCTCGCTAGCCGAGCCCGTCTTCTCCGCCGACCTGCGAAAGGGAGCGGCCGGCACCTACACCTTTGGCGCCATTGACAGGTCCAAGTTCCAGGGTGAACTCTCGTGGGCCCCGGTCAACAACTCACGCGGTTTCTGGCAGTTCAGCAGCGAGAAGTTTGCCGTCAACGGCGGCCAGGCTCAGCCGTCGACCTCTGGAAGCCAAGCTATTGCCGACACGGGCACGACACTCATCCTCGCGGACCCCGCCATTGTCCAGGGGTACTATTCACAAGTGCAAGGTGCTCAGAGCACCCAGCAGGGCGTCGTCTTCCCTTGCAACACAAAGATGCCTGACCTGAACCTCGACGTCGGCGGCAAATACATGGCCAAGGTCTCGGGCAACGACATTAACTTTGCCCCAGTCGGCGACGGTAGTAAGTTGTTTCCCCGCGTTGAGTGAGCTCTTGCAAGCTACAAAGACAGTTGAAGCTGACCAAGTGTTCTCCAGGCTGCTTTGGTGGTTTGCAAGCAAGCCCAATTTCTAAGTTCGGCATCTACGGCGACATCTTCTTCAAGTCCCAGTATGTCGTCTTTAATGTGGGCAACAATACGCTTGGAATGGCACCTCACGCGTAAAGAAACCACGCGGCAATGGTAATAGACTTTGGTCACTGACGAACAAAAAAATTTCGTCTCAGGTGGCAGTGGAGGATTTTATTCGGGGATTTTATTCTTAATTTCTGGAAAATAGAAGGCTGTAGTTGAACTGCACCACTTTTACAGGATGTTTCTAGAGCGCCAGGCCCCCCTTTTGGAAAAAGTGGCTTGACGTAACTGAACACGCTCGCATGGGCGAATGCACATAGGAAAATGACAGGACATTATTACTTGATACCAATCAATGAAGAGAAGCCATTGAGATGGAACGCGACTTGCGTTCCTGGTAAACCCAGCCACAATGACGTAGGGACCGCCGGCCGAGTAAGCAGCCATAGTGACTGGCGCCGAGCATCGACCAACCAACGTCGGGCGACCGGGCTGTGACTCCCTGCCAGACATCAGCAGACACATCCGGGGTCAGTGGCGAAGCTGTCCCTCTAGCAGTCTTGACTAGCTGATCTTGCTCCTCCACGGCCTGAACGGCTCTGGATGGTACAACCCCTCAAGAGCCTCACGTCAGACAGTCGAAAGTGGTATAAGAGCAGCAGACATGCATGTCTGTCCCTCCCCCTTTTGCTCCCCTTTCACCCAGACTGCAGTCTACATTCTCCTCGCCCCCAATCTCGCTTCATTCTCCAAAAGTATACAAATCCACGCTGCGAACATGAGTCCTTCCAGTCAAGCTGGATCCGCCAGCACCGCGGCTGCTGCTGCCGCCCCCAGCAACACAAGCGAGAGCGAGAGCAAGGGCGCACCATCATCGTCCGCTCCATCATCGCTCTACCAGAAATGGCGGGCGCTCAAGGGCCCCAAGCCCATCAAGGACGAGGACATATTGAAATACACGGGCAAGACGCGCGCCGAGCTGACGGCGTGGGCGGAGCAGCAGCCGGGCGTCGGCAGGAACCAGCTCGCGGGGAAGCTTGCGGTGGGACCGGCCTCTGGGCTGGGCGGCTTGGCGGCGGGAGAGGGGTACGGCGGCTGGGGGACGGATGCTGAGCCGGCGAGGGGAGCGGCGCACCGGGGCATGAAGTTTCCGCCTGGAAGAGGGGGGGACGGTGCTGCTGCCGCGGACACGGGCGAGAAGCGAGGCGAGGACTAGGGATGCAGCGCGTGAACTTTGCGCTTCTGCCGATGAGGGACGGACTGCGTGTTTTTCAAGGACAGATTCGAGCGCAGCGACCCGCCGCAGGCGAACCCCGGTAGGGCCGCCGGGGGCATGGCGGCAACGAGTACTTAAGTAGACAAAAGATACCATGAAGAAGCCTGTTGAACGCGGACCCAGATTCGAGCGCAGCGAGGACAGCCCGCCGCAGGCGACCCCCGGTAGGGCCGCCGGAGGCATCACAGCAAGAAAAGTTGTCAATTACTAGGTACCCACTCAACGCTTACTTCGGGAGAGTGGCAGTCAGACCTGCCAGCTGCACGGCGGCCGGAGTTTGCGGCTGACTGTAAATATTACGTGCGTGCGTGCTGGTCGATGCTTGCAGTCGCACCGGGGAAAGCTATGCCCAGCTCTTTCCCAAACAGTGGAATAAGAGGCCAGCAGCCCCTTTGTCACAGTACCGATGAGAGCAGAGAGACGGTCTGGGAGGGATTGCAGGCAACTGTCCCGCTTGCCGGACGCGCGTGCCAGCAGGCCAGCGACTTATAGTGGATTGCATCCAGAACCTTGAAAGCTGCGCAGCGTCAAGCGCCGGTGGTAGCGTCGCGCGTGCACGCACATACTACGCACACATACACCGTGAATCGCCGTCGCCATCATTCAGGCAGCAGAGACTGCAGGGCGCGCGTGTGCTCTCGTTTCTGACCTGTGCTCGTGCATGGAATGCAGCAGACGGCTCGCTCGTGGAGCACGGCCGCAGTTGCCAGCTGACTAGACGCAACGGAGGATCCTCGCCATTTCGCAGTGTTCACCATGCTCTTCTGAGTCGTGTCGTGCGCTGGATGCCGCTGACGACGGCCGACGTTGGGGGGGGGGGGGGGGGGGGGGGGCGGCCTCAAGCACACTTTTCACGGTAAGCTCGGAACGGCCACCACAGCACGGTCCCCAGTAGCAGACGGCAGCAGACGGCACAACCAGGTCCAGACACCACACACGAGCTACCTCGAGCTACCTCGAGCGCAGCGAGGCCAGCCCGCGGCAGCGCCGCCGGAGGCACCACCCGGAAAAGAGCTTATGTATACCCAGGAAAAACTCGACAGAATGGGATCAGAGGGCAGCGGGCAATCGAGATGCGCAAATGGGCGAGAGGACTCGCGCGGGCGCAGGTCTGGGCCTGCGTGCGCCGGATTCTGTCCAGGACACGTCACCGTCCGTCTCAAGCAAGCAAGACGGTGCTGCGGCGTGAAACGCGGCCGATGACTCGCCGGCGCACACCCCCCCCTTCCTACCCGACCCGTGACGGACCGCAGCAGATAAACAGCGCACGCGTTATTTCTCCCGCATCGTCACTTTCGTTTGCAATTTATGTGCGGATCGTCGGGGGCGGAACAGCGTCAAGGACCGTTTCAAGCGGCATCGTCTGCTGGGCTCTGAAGTTGAGCATGAATGGTGATTACAGCGCTTTATTCACTAGCCAAGATCTGCGGATGGACACGGCACCCACCAAGAATACAAAGCAGAGACGGACGAGAAGAAGAAAAGAAATGAAAAGAAAAGAAAAAAAAGGGGGCTAGCCGGCCGGCAGCGGCATGCCGCGCATCAGGCGCTCGTCGTCGGCCGGCGAGGTCCACAGCATGCGGCCCTTGCAGATCTTCTCCTGCGCGTAGGCCCGGTACCGCTCGAGAATGTCCGTCTTGGCCATGCCGGCCGACTGGCTGTCGAAGCTGAAGTGCACGGCGACGCCGCCTCCGTCCGCGACGGCCGCTGTGGAGGGACGCGAGAGTCAGCACATGTACGCACACATATTCACAGAAATGAGCAAAGGGGTTCATGATCTCGATGGGTTAGCCTGCGGCGGGCTGTCCTCGCTGCGCTCGATACGTTGCCTCCGGCGGCCCTACCGGGGGTCGCCTGCGGCGGGCTGGCCTCGCTGCGCTCGAAAGAAAGGCGGACAAACAAACGACAGAGATGTAAAGGGCACGCGCAGAGAGGCAGGGTAGACGGGGCCACTCACATCGTCCCAGCCGCTTGGGCATCGTCGCACACAGGTGCCCCTCGTCGTCCTTGTCAATCGGCTTGGCCAGGTTAATGTCGCGGCCGGTGAGGGCGACAAACTGCAGCCCCATGCGCAGGTCGCGGTAGTCCCAGAGGCCGAAGCGGTAGCGCCACATCTCGCCGCGCTCCAGGTTCTCAAACAGGCTGTAGTGCGCCTGCGCGCCGATCGTCCACTTCCACCAGCCCGGGCCCGAGTAGGCGTCGTACTGCGTCTCGACGATGGGCGTCTTGTCCAGCACGTGGTCCCGCCGGTCCGTCACCGGCAGCCAGCGGTGCTTGCGGCCCTCGGGCGGCTCCCACTTCTCAATGTCGAAGTCGTCCGCGCCCGACCACGCCGGCAGCAGCGACGCCCGCCAGTCCACCGGCTTTC